>PVIU01015905.1:0-32917 GCA_004026605.1 Ondatra zibethicus
CTGAAAAGAAATGGACAAAGTCCACAAACATAGGACAAAATGTTCACTATCATTACACATCAGGTAAACACAAATCAAAATGACAGATAAGATCTTACTCCAATTACAACGGCTATTATAAAGAAAATAAGAAATGCTGGCTAGGCTGTGGAGTAGGACTTTTGCTGTTGGTGGAGCAATACTTGATAGATCCATATGGAAAACTGTATGGAGATTACTCCATCTAAAAGACAGAAATACCATCTGATTCAGCAACCCCACTTCTTAGTATATATCCAGGAAATTGAAATCAGTATGTTGGAGAAATACTTGTGTTCCAGTGTTTAGTGTAGCATAGCCACAATAGCTAAGATTTAGAATTAGCCTAGGTGTTCAGTGATGGATGAATGAAAAAAATGCACTCCATAAATTAATATATATATAATATATTAAAATATTATATGATATAAAATATACCATTATATATTAATATACAATATATTAATATATTATATATAGTATAATATAAAAGGTAGGATGATATAACAAACATAGTACACTGTGTGTTACATTAGGCGCACACACACACACACACACACACACACACACACACACACCATCATGCTGCCTTAAATAAACCAGGGACAGAAAGACAAATATCAAAGATCACATGATCTCACTTGCATATGGAATCCAAAAGCAAGATGAACTTATGGCAAATGGAACAGCGGTTACCAGAAACTGATGGTTTGTGGGAACTGGGTAAAGAATACAGTCTTCAGTAGCACAGCAAACAAAGCACATGAGCTCTAGTGTTCTGTCATTTTGTCCACTGTATAGTCACTGTGGAAACCACACTGAGTGAGAAGACACTGCATTCTGAAAATTGTTTAGTGAGTAGATTTTAAGTATTTTTTACTTATGAAATCATAAGTGGGGCGATACATTTGTCAATTGGCTTAATTTAGTCATACTATAATGTGGCAATAACATGGTGTACAACCATAAATGTATGCAATTTTCATCAATTAAGACTTTTAGGTTAAAAAATAAAATAAAAGAAAAGAATTGACATAGGTTGCCATATTTAGTAGTGATTTGGTTAGTAGAGCTACAGTAAGATTGCATCTGTAATATTGCCTGAGCAGACTAACAGGTGCAAGAATAGTTTTAAATCATTAAGAGTTTCACTATAGAGAAAACTTGTAGCCTTGGGCAGGAACTGCAGTAGAATAGAAACTCAAATATCAGCCGTCTGCTGGAAAACCTGGTATAAGAAGCCACAGCCATACTTCAGCATAAACACAGGACACGGATAGGGACAATGAAAACATCTGCTAAGCTGGAAGGTTTGTGAGCCAGAGTTCAGATTGTCGGGGGTATGTACAAGGACTGTCTGGACATCAGTCTAAGAAGCAAGGGTGTTTTGACACACTGCTCCACAATCTGTATTTCTTGGCTTTCTGAGCGCTCAGTTTCCTAGCATCATTTCCTTTTGGAAATTTGCAATTCACCAACTGTCTTATCTCTAGTTATATGCACACTCTAAATAATGAAATTCAAAGAAGAATGTATGAAACAGTATGCCTTACCTGTCTGCCTTTGCCAGCTTTCTCTAAAAGGAAGAGGAGTGATGCCAAGCAAGCACGATTTTCTCATCCCATTGGGACCAGTTTCTTGTTGGAGGATAATCAGAGAGTAAAATTGGGTGCCATCAAATCCTCTGAAGCCTTTAATTAAAAGCCCAATGATTCCTTCCCCTCTTCCAAGTGTGTTCCTGAATTCATTGGGGATGGAGATTTATTCAAAACCAGATTCTGTTATGTCTCATGGACTGAGGCTAACTCTGCTCTCTTCTCTTCCTCCCAGAAGCTATAGTTTGAGAGAGGAAGAAAACTTATCTACAACTAATGAAAAATAGTAAGTTTGCTTCTTCAGTAAGACAAAGCTTTGGGATGATTTTATAAAGGATGAACAGCAATCTATTCTTTGGATAAAATGATGGAAAAAAAATTTGTTCTCAATTATAACCAAGCCAGGCATCTCCCAGTAGGAAGCAATGAACACTAAAGAACAGTATGCTGTAGTTAAAAGTCAGGACAACTGTTTGAAAACATGCAACTTTAATTTAATGTGTTTACTTATTTTGCGAATTTCTGGAGTTTTCTCATGTGAATCAAACGAATAAAAATATAAGTTATTTCTGTTGTTATTTTAACTTCTTGGTGTAGCATTGGTGTGTCTTTTTCATTTTAAATTACTAAAATTTTGCAGCCAAAATCAATAAGAAAATAAAAAATACATGAAGTCCATTCTGAACTATTCTTACCAGTATAAATTATATGTGTTTTCTATGAATATGTAAATTAATCTTACAAATCTAGGATTATTGAGTAGTAGCTTTAAAAAAAATAAAAACACATACATAAGAAGCATATCTCCAACTTTCATACTATTGTCAAAGTTGCTTGCAAGGAATGTATTACAGAAACATGTATTCCTGATTAACTCCAAAATTCTATGGAAAAAAAAATGAGTGAAGTGATGTCCTTTCTAAGCAATCAAGAATCTATAAGAATAGAAAAACCTGGAGTAGAGGTGAGTGCAGCAAACATTTGGAAGCAAAAGCAGGTGGGTGAGTAGTAACTGAACTAGCAGAGGTGAGAAAATTGCTGGACAATGATACCCAGAGAGGTAGAGGGGTTTAGGAATGAACAAAGTTAACTGCATCCAAATACTGGTGAACTTGGAACTAAAGACAGGCATGGCTCAGTCTGCCCTGTCCCCTTGCTCATCCTCTATACCAAGCAGCTTCTTCCCTTTCTAAGGTTATGCCCTGAAGGGAATAATTAAGACTGTCTCTGCAATAAGGCACCATGGGAACAGAACACACTGTTGGAAAATCAGAGTGGATTTGTGAAATGAAAAGTTTAGGCTTCCAACTTCCCTTTCCTACCAAGATCATGCACACAGGCATAAACATTCCAGATATCAGATTTAAAATTTGATCCCCTAGAAAACTGAACAATAAGGTAAAATGTAACAGACCTCCTACAACAAGTATTCATAATAATGTTGTCTACAAAAGCCAGGCAGATCATACAGCTCCTAAGCCTGCGGTTTCGGGGGAATATCCCATTATACCCAAAGATTGTGTTCAGCATTTGGTGTATTCTTACACCAAATGTGGGAGCAATCATCTGAAGAAGTTACCTAAAAAAGAAAGATAGATATGAAGGAAAAGATTTAGAACAATCGTATGCCAAAGGAAAAGACTGCCTTTCTTGAAGATAAATTTTGAAAAATGTTTACCCTGAGAAAGAACACATGAAGAGAAGAATGGACACTTAGGCACACTGATTAATGCACTTATTCCCCAGACTCTTTCCTGTTGCCCTTTTCAAATGAGGAACCCTTAAACATCATCCTAAATAATTTTAACATATGCCATCTAAAAACGTGGTTTTTCCCAACAAATAGTACATTTCACAGTTAATAACAAACTCATATTATTTTTGCCTCCCATACACTCATTATTCCATGAGTAATTTTTTTTTTTACTAATGCTTCACTCGTACTCTATAACACAATCAGATTTCATGGTCTGCATTCTGTATTTGTGTCTTTTTTAACTAAATGTAGAATAGCCTTTTTGTATATTTTGTCCTCGTTATATTTAGTGTGGTAGTTTGAGTGTCCCCATTGTCTCATGCATTTGAACACTTGGTCCCCAGTAGGTGGCACTGCTTGACAAGAGTTAAGTAGTGCAATGTTGCTGGGAAATTATGTTCCTGAGGACTGTTTTGAGAGTAAAAGACTGCACCTGCTTTCAGTTTGCTCTCCCCACGTCATACTTACAGTTAAGAATGTGAGTTCTCAGCTTCCTACTGCAGCCTGCATGCTATGTCTGCCACTTGCTGCCACCACACCTGGTTTTCCACAGGGGTACTGGGGATCAAACTCACTTAGGTCCCCATGGGTACATAACAGGGACTTTATCAACTGATCTCTCAAGCACTCATAAACCCACTTTTAATATTTATTAAGACAATTTCAAGTCAATAGCATTAATTTTTCTTTAAAACAACAGTAACATGTTAAAAGGCATTGGGATATTTTCCCGTAATTCTAATACTAAAGGCAGAGTTAGTTCAAAGTCAGCTTGGTCTACATAACAAAGTTCCTGGTCAGCCAGGAGTACAGCGTGAAACTGTCTCAAAACAATAAACAAACAAACAAAAGCTTATATAGCAGATTTAGGTAGCACATAATCTATCTGGAAAATTTTGTACTCCTTAATCTTTTAATAAACTCGAAATGACTAAAACAAAAGATCCAAAACCAGCAAATAAATACAGGCATATATAACTCTCTCATAAAAACAGCAAATAACAATCTCTCATTAGTCCCAGACTGTAAAATTCTTTGATATTTCTTTTACCTTAAATATATGTTTTTACAATGTTTAGCATGTTTTTCTTGCTATTATCAACTTAAACTGGAGGACTAAAAGACTATTGTCTTTTACACTTTTTTCCTTTTTAGATTTACTCATCATTCATTATTTTTATTTTAAGCGTATGGGTGTTTTGCCTGTACAAATATCTATCCGTTATGAGTGTGCCACAGAGGTCAGAAGAGGGCATTGCATCCTCTGAGACTGGAGTTACAGCAGGTTGTGAGCCACTATATGGGTGGGGAATTGAACCCAGGCCCTGTACGAGAGCAACAAGTGTTCCTTCCTGCTGAGCCAATTCCAGTCCCCACACATGGTTGTCTTGATTTTTTTTGTTCAAATATTTTTTGTGACTAACACACACAGAGGGACCCCAAGTTTCTGAAGTTTCATGCCACCACCTAAAGGCCTCCTTGTACGCAGCATTGAGTTTGATACATTTTGACTGTGCCAATAATATCTATTTTCTGGCAAATAGTCCTGGTAGGAACTCTATTTTGCAAGGATATCTTAATCACAATCTCCTTTCCAGTTGTCTGTATAAATTTGATCTGCTTAAGCTCTCTATTTATATCAAGATTAATTTTGGTAAATGATACTTTCTCAGGAAAGTGTTCCTATCCTTTAGGCATACATACGTACTGCAGCAGAGATGTATAATATGTTTATGTGCAGCTAAACCTAGAGCTCCTTGCCTGCGATAGCCTCATCTCCCTTTTGCCAATAGTCAATAGTTTTGAAATTTTTTCTTTTGCCTACTGTACTGGCTAGGATATAAATAAAGGAGAAATACCTGAAGCCCTCTATGCTCATAGATATTCTGTAGCACTAGGAACAGAAGAAACACAAGCAGCCTACAGGATTTACTGGATGAGGAATTCTGTAGATTAAAAACATGTGATTCCTACAGCACAGCTCAGAATGATGTCCACAGAAGTTCACTCTTTCCACTTTCATCTATGGGACATGACAAGACAAGGAGTATGCGTGTAACCTATCAACAATTGGATAAAAATAACTAATTATGAATTGAGGAATTCACTGCCAAGAAAGATCAACTGCTACAGGCAAAGGCATTATGAACTCACTACTTTGGTCCTTGAAGAAGAAACTCTGCTCATATGTGTTCTTGAAACAAAGACAGTAAAATAATATGAATAGTTGGTTGGCTAACTAGACAGACTATGTCTGTACTCTTCAGTCTGTGCCTGAGGTCCATGAATTTCAAAAATTAGCACTTCCTATGCTCATTCCTGATGTTTACATTTTGATTACTATAATTCCCTTATAGATGGCTGCAATGGTGAAGAGCAGGTAACTCCAGCCTCCTTCAGGCTCCACAGGTATATTAATCCTGGACACTGTCTAGACCTAGGATACTGCTCTAGACAGTGACAGAGAATCAGAAGGAGGTGGGGAGAGAGAGTTTGCACACTCAAACCATTCCAGATTGGGTATGACAATGGAGACCGACACAAACTCAGAAGAAATCAAAGAAATGTGAAAGAATGCCTTATAAAACTTGAGAACTGCCAGTCGGTGGTGGCACACGCCTTTAATCCCAGCACTCTGGAGGCAAAGGCAGGTGGATCTCTTTGAGTTCGAGACCAGACTGGTCTACAAGAGCTAGTTCCAGGAGAGCTAGGACTGCTACTCAGAGAAACCCTGTCAAAAACAAGCAAACAAACAAACAAACTTGAGAACTAATGTAAGACCTAAACAAGTGTTGTTTATTTACAAAATACATGTTTCTAAAACTGACTCAAAGTAAAGAAAATGGAAGTATATCAATACCAGAGAAGCTTTATAAGTTATATATAGATGTCTGTCAGGTAAGGAATCAGAAGGTACCACAGCTCAGCCCCAGGGGGAAGTGATGAGCAGAGGACTCTAGGGAAAGCAAAAAGCAGGAAAAAGACACAGTGCATAGGCAAAAGGCATAGAAATACTGTACTTGAAATGAAAACCTGCTAAAGGTGGTATAAATTATTTTTCATCATTAAATGAATGTGAATTCATTCTAATTAGGGCTTTAGAAGAAAGTCCACAGAAATCAAAATCACAACCCAACCATTAGGTACTGCATGCTCTGGGAATCAAAGAAAGGTTCAGTTTCAAAGAATCAAAAATGTGTAGCTCTGGGATAGAAATTATAATGTCAGTAAACTTCAAAGTGAATTTTAAGGATTGTGTGTGTGTGCACGTGTGTGCACATGTGTGCATGTATGTGTGTGTGTTAGCTTTATTGGTTTGTCTCATAAAAGCATTTTATTGAGCTGGTTTGTTTACAACTTTTAATCAATCTGAGAATCTCCATCTATTGATTCCTCAACTCATTCATTTATTTATATGCTTTGTATTTAACCACTGCCTAGAATGTCTTGTATCTTATGTAATTCAATTCAATTAATTTCCTTATTCTTCTTCTCTAGCAAGTACATTATACTTTTATTATTTTAAATATTATATAATCCTTACCTCTGCTATGGGCTTAATTTTTGAGTCCCCACAGTTCACTTAATTAAGTCCTAACCTCTAAGGTTACTGTGCTTGAAGGCAGAATCTTTGAATGGTTAAGATGAAATGAAGATATAAGGAGTGGAGCTTAGTGACAGAAGTAGTGGTCTTATAAGAAAAGGGAGATAATTCATTCTCCCTCTCCTCCCATTTCACCCCTGCCCTCCTTTCTCTCCCATTCCTTTCTCTGCATTCTGTGTACTCTATTGCCCTCTCCCCAACACTATCAAGGCATATTCACCCAGGAATATAAGCACACAGCAAGAGAACAGCCATTGACATGACATCACTGAGACGTGAGTGCTGACATGCTGGCCTGGGATTTTCAGTCTCTAGAACTATGAATAAAACCATTTCCATCAATTAAGCCAGCCATTCTGTCATTTTTGCTTCAGCACCTCAAGTTGACTGCTACAAAGTGTTTCCCCCACAATCATATGCTACACTTGGGAGAAGGAGCTGGGATGGAATGGACACAAAATATTCACAACCAATTTCTTTCGAATTTTCTACTTCTGTAGCTTGTTTTCAACCACCGACTTTCTGCCAAGTTCTAGTGCAGCGATCCTGAAATAGTGCCTGGTATTTTTGTATTTCCCTGGACCTCAGGCTGTTGTGTTTCCCCCAACATCTATGTTATGATGCCAGGCTTGTGACAAACTGTGTGTGTTTGAGGCAAGATTGGAGGTGGCACATCACGGAGATGCTCTTTCTCCTGGGCTGAGAGCCAGACTTCAGAACAAGCCAAGAAAATCTGGAGTACATGTGACTCCTGCCATCACCCAGTTATTAAGACGTTACTGATTTCTGTGTTTCCACAAACCCACAATCAAAATGTTTTCCTATGTTAGTTTTGGGAGGACGATAGTTTCTACGTATGTTGAGGAAAAGGTAAAACACCTTGTAATTTTATCTCCTTTGTAACATGGAGTTCAGAAGAGCTCATCACCGGGTCATAGACAGAAGGTGCCAGCGCCTTTGTCTATTTCAGGACCCATGGGTTGTTATGGGCTTCGCCCCTCCCCGGCTGAGTTTACAATCCCCAGAAACTGACTGATCAACCCTGGAGATTTTTCCAAATAAGGGAGAGGAAGACCAGCTGATGGAACCTTCTTGTTTTTGTCTGGTATGAGCAACATTGAATGGATAAATATGTAGCTGAGTTTCTACCTGTCTATACAGCTACTGTACATAACCGTTTTTTATTACTCTTAAACGAAAGTATTCTGTCTCGGGAAAACTAACTGGAAAGCCATATTGTATACACTCAAATGCTCTGCAAATAAAGTCTTTTCAATAAAATTTTTTGTGATCTGTTTCCAATTTAACTAATGATGACATTAGAGCTATCTTTGCCTTTAGCCATTTTTAACCAAAATTGTACTGTATCTCCTTCACACTATTTTCCCTCTTTCCAAAGATAGGCAACTGAATGCAAAATGATATTAAAATACCAATTTTTAAAAGAATTTTGGTGGGGTTTCCCTTGTTCTTCATAAAAGAATTATAAGCATGGTGAGTATTATGAACATCATTTTCAAATTTGTAACTGAAAACTAAAAGAGAAAAGTCTATTTGTTTCTAGATGAAAGAATTACCACTCTTCTGTGTAGTGTGTGCATTTTTTAAAAAGATTTAAAAATTGAGAAATGTTTTGAGAGTGCTCATAGCCTCTAAACCCAGCAGATTTCTTTGTCTGACTCTCTAAATACAAACTTAACATAATCAACATTTATTTTAATCCAGAATTTGGTTTGATACCAGGTGATATCTGGCAGTTGAAGTATTTATCATGCAGTGCTACAGGACTCCTAAGTTTCCATTATAGGTCATAGGTGCAGGCAAGGTGCTCTGGCCACTTTTATCCCATCTAATCAGAAGTTTAAATGGATAAAAATATTCAAGAGGAATAAATAGTGGCACCGGGGAAGCCCTTCATCCTTTTCCTTCTTTCCTAAGATTACAGATCAGAACTTTGTTTGAAAGTGTTAAGTCAGGGTCCATAGAAAGTTCATGATACTTACATTCACCACAGTCTAGTCATGTGAGTTTCCTCCATAAACAGTCGGGCATGTATGAGGCATGAATGACCATAGACTTGGATTGCACTAGTAAGAAGAAACTACGTCTAAAATAACTCCTTACAGAGTTGACAGGTGTCTCTATTACTGTTCTATGGCTGTGAGAAGACACCATGACCAAGGCAACCTAAGAAAGGAAGAGTTTACTGGGGGTTTGCTTACAGTTCCGAGGGTTATCCTATGACCGTCATGGTCAGGAACATGGTGGCTGACAGGCGTGGCTCTGAAGCCATAGCTAAGAGCGTTCACCTTGAGACAACTACTACAAAGCAGAGAGAGAAAGAGCTAATGGCAATAACATGGGCTTTGGAAACCTAACCCCACACACCAGTGACACACCTCCTTCAACAAATCATGCCTCCTGATCCTTCCCAAACAGTTTCACAAACTGGGGACCAAGCATTCAAATATATGAACCAATTAGAGTCATTATCATTCAAACCACCACAATGTGACAGCTACCTCACAGCAACATTGGTGATGGCCGTTGATGAGGAAGTTTCACCCAACTGTACATTTCTAAAAGAGATCAGACTGACTTGTCAATGATTCACATTAAATTGTGACTTTCTGGAAATATCATGATTGTTTTTCTTCCTTTCCCAGTTTATTAAAAAAAATCACTTTTTGAACTTTTAGATGGTTATCAACTCAGGTAATAAGGGGCAGACTGGCTTGCAAGTCATGCCCCATAGATAGAGAAGAAAATGTAAGGTTGCTTAGGGAGATGCTAAATATTCCATGAAATGAAAAACAGACTCCCAGATATAGGAAATGCAGAGATGGCTTAAATAGAATTTGTCTTATTTAAATAGAGGTATGAACGATTAGTATAAAGGAGTTGATATATTCAATATTATTTAATATTCATGTGTATATGAACATGTCAATCTCCCTGGTAAATTTCAACAAGATAACTACCTATACAGACATCATATTAGTGTTAGGGGCATAACTTCCTAATGTACCAAAATAATGACAGTAAAAGACAAAAATTAAGTTGAGAAAATGTTTAACTTGACATAATTATTTTACTTCTTAAAAGAGATGTTAGCTGGGGATGGCTAGTTATAGAGTAGACAGAGTGTATTTCTTGTTGGAACTCAAACACACAGAAATACTAAGTTCTATAGTGTATCAGCTCATTTATACCAAGCATAAACTGTTCCTTATATTTTTATGCTCATACCCTCATATTAGTGCATCTCTTAATCCTCATCAGAGAAGCTTCTTTTTGCTGTTGATGGTGACTAATATAGAAATCTACAGCTGGTCAACACACAGACAATAAAAGACATTGGAGTGCCCATCTCTAAATGGGAGACCAAAATCATACTCATTCCTCACAAGGCTCAGGGATCATCACAGAAAAAAAGCTGTGGAGATATTAAGATCCAGAAATAGTGAGCATCTGGAGCAAGACAGTGTTTGCTAGACATGACAGGGTCTTCTCACAAATGGACTCACAACAGTTATGGCTAAGTGCACAAGACCAAGATGGGGAAGGGATTCACAAAGTGTCACCTGTAGCTGAGAAGGCATTGGCGATTGATGGCTACTGGAGAGAGATAATAAATTTTGTCCCCTAGAGGCTTCTTGTGCTCCATTAGATGATGTGCACACAGACAGCATGAAGGGTATTCAATGAGTTTTTTAAAAGTGAGAGAGCACAGGAAGTGGTAAGCTGGCAGGGAAACAGGGCACTGGAGGGAAGAGAATGGGAGTAGACTTGATAATTTATATATATATATAATTTATATATATATATAATTGTCAATAACATTAGCTTGTATTTAAGTGGTCTGAACTAATTTTAAGAAAAGATAGTAAATGGTTCAAATACAATGCTACTACTTTTTATACTTATTTCTTTTTAGGCTATGGATATAAATTAATTATATTTGATGATTTTAGGGTCACACCTTTGTATCTCGTAATACTTTGAGGCAACATCAAAGATATAAAATGGGCCCATGATGGAAGAGTATGAAGGATACAACTGACAAGGAGAACTGTTCTACCTAAATGTCAGAGCAATTTCTGAATTGCTTCAAGCTAATCTTTTTTTCCTCAAAGAGTTTTGTTAGCTGGAGATAATCATTCACTCTAATGGAAATTTGTCACTTTCCTCATAGATCAGAAATCTTAGGAAAAAGTCTGCACTGTGACAAAGTCAGCGGATCTGTGATTGCTTCCTGAGTGACACATCAAGCATCTGTCCTATGTACCCATCAAAGAGCCTGAGCTTGGGCCAAGGCCGTGTGAAACTCTAAGTACAGGGAAGAGGTTTTGGAATGTACATGTGGCCTCTCCTTTGTGCACAGGAGCTACGCAAGGATATTTCATTTTTTGAAGGTCAGGGGTGCTTTCTTGGGAGTTCTGATGAAGTCTGCCTGGAAATGAGTTTCATTCCTGTGTAGGAGAATGAAACACATAAAGAAATCCCTGCCACAAGCCTTCTAATGAGATGAGATAATAGTCCCCATTTGATGCCAGAGGTAAACCTCTTTCATATTTATCACTGAGTACCGAAGAGCTCTGTTTCATTGGCCAATAATTTCTTTTTACATTCTGAATCCAAAAAGAGTTTTGAGTTATGGAGATGCGCCAGTCAGTATAGAACTTGTCAATCATGATGAACTCAGTTCAGATCCCTAACACTGGTGTAGAAGCTGGGCAGAGTGGCAATAGTTTGGAACCTCAGTGCTGGAGGACATAAACAGATGGGATATCCAGAGCTCAATGGACAGCTAACCAAGCTGAAATGATGAGTTCTGAATTCACTGAGAGACTATGTCTCAAGAAAAAGTGGTAGAGGGCAGCTGAGGAAGACATTCAATGTCTACCTCTTGTCTACATGCACATGCACACACACATACACACAAATAATAATAATTTTTAGTATAGTGTTTTGAGATCTTTCTTTCATCCTCTCCATATTCTCTCTGAAAGTGTCATTTGAATGAGCCATACTACCATCTGAATTTTAGCTAATCATATCTTAAGACAGGCTTTCATCTTTCCAGTTATTTCTGCTTCTTTCTGTTCCTCCAAACTGCCTGAATGTCAAACCGAAGCAACCACTTGTAAGTGGTCTATCTGAGTAAAATCTACATTATCCCTTAAGGATTTTGCTAAATATGATTATGATTTTCAAAGAGTGCGCATTCATTGTAAAAATATCTTTTTGCACTTTTGTTCCGTTTTGTGTGTATTTTCACCCCAGTTTAGCATTCTCTATGCCTAGTCAATCGACTATTTTACATCATTTTCATTTTTCAATAAACAACTTAAAAAGTCAGTCACTGATACAAGCCAGATGCCAGTGCATTAATAAGTTTATACAGTCAAATTTATATTCACTCTCTTTCCATCCCTACCTCTGGTCTTACACTCCATTAGTTTATTTGGTCATTTTCAACTAATAAAATTAGTCATTGCTGCTCTTATTGAAGTATGTGCTTTCCTGTAAGAAGATTTAAAAATAGAAAAGAAAACTTCTAGTGACAACAGGGACAAGCAGATTTGGGGTAGCTGTATCAGTATCAATATCTGCATTTATTAGATTAGATCAGATACCCTCTTCCTATATGAGCACTTGCAGTAAGCATCTATCTAATCACATAGTGTTTGGACTCTACTCATACAAGTAGTGAGGGCCATGGAAGAAGCTGGGAAGAAAACAGGGAAGCTTTCGATGTAAATGTTTCAGTTTGCTATTGTTATTACCACTGCTCAGCTAATCTTTCACCTCCATGTCTAGTTTCAACAGCTAAAATTCCAAGCAGCAAATGGGATGTTCAATTTTTACATTCTTCAACCTATACCACACAGAGAGAACAGAAACCCCACTTTGTGTGTCCAAGAAAAGAGGGTAAAAGTATAAGAAGAACAGCGTTATTCTGTAAATGTCTGAGGGCACAGTATTAGTTTATAGTCTCATTGATGAAACACAGGGCAGGAACAATTGAAAGGAGGACGGAGACCTTTTGTCTCTCAGTTTCAAAGGGTTTATTTCAAGGGTCTCTTGGTCCCATGAATTTTAGTAGAGCATCATGATGTCAAGAGCTTGAGACAGAGTGGCTTCTCAATTCATACTGAACATGAAAAGGGGAAGACATTACTGTAAGGGATCAAGAAAATATACGTATCCCTCAGTAACCTACTTCCTCCAACTATGTCCCACCTCTCGAAGAGATTTCACGCATATCAAAATAGAGCTATCAGCTGGGATCAAGAGTTCAACTGAGTTCATGAGTCATAAAATGCTCCTGGAGCCAAAAAATTTTGTCTCGATTCTCAGGATGTAGCAAAGGAAATCAAATGTGGAAACTACCAAAAAAACGACATGAAGAGTAGAGATGATTTTCCACACTGAATGACCCACAGAAATATGATGCTGGTGGTGCAGAAAATAGTCCCCGTGTGCTCCTGGGATCCACTCAGAATCGTGAAGCAGATGCATCAGGCAGTGAGATGGAAGCAGCAATAAAGAGCACCCCACCTCCAAAGAACCCAATCCCAGGTGGACTCATTGCAGAATTTTCTGAAGAATTAAAACCATAGCCTCCCAAATTATTTTATAAAACACAGAAGGAAGGAATGCTTCCGAATGCTTTTATGCAGTCAACGTTACACTAGTAGCTAAACTAGATGAAACACAACAACATTAAGAGAATGATAGACCAATGCCCAGAGTAAACACAGATACAAGCATGCTCAATAAAATACATGTTAACACATCAGGATCATCCAGCACACTCAGGTGCCCTTCATCCTAGAGATGCAGAATCTTGCTGCAAAGCTTTGGCTGGCCTGGAAGTGATTATGTAGATGAGGTTGGTTTCAAAGCATCAATTTCCTATTTCTGTCTGCTAAATGTTAGGAGTATAGGCCTGAACAATCTCTTGTTACGTACACTTCTGATCATCATTACCATAAATTTTACCAGGTGATTCCCCTGGTAAAATTTAAGCATTAGGCAATAATTAACTATAATGGAATAAACATTGTCAACTGAAAGAATAAGACACTTGAGAGAGTTCTGTGAGTATGTGATTCTCACAAATACGGCTTCTAGAGCTGGTGGACTACAGTTCAGTCTTGGGTCAGGCTAACAGAATTGTTGCATAACTACATGCAGGAAAGGATCAGTCTCCTGTTGCCTGAACTAACCAGTTCCCATCTGCAAACTCTGCATTTCAGGCAAATCAGGAACAGCTTGTTTCTCAGAGGACAGTGACTTGACAACAGTAGCTTCTGGAAGCCATGCCACATAAAAAACAGACAAAGAAAACACAAGTCTGACTGTGGATCATGGTACAGCTCTCAGGAAGTCCCTTCTACTTGTTTTCAGAAGGATTGTGAAGTAGAAAGGAGGTGCCTGTCTATTTGATGCTCCAAAGAGCAAGGACACACACACATACACACACAAAAAGAGCTTCATAGCAATGTATGTAGGGTAATGCACGCCTCCTCATTCTCGATGATGGTGGTGGCAGTGGGTACGTGCAAAGTTTCCCAGGCTGGGTTTCCCAGCAGAGGCTCCATGACCATCTGTTAAAGATGCAGCCAAGAGAACTTCTACACCAGGTGGGAGAATCCAGGAATGGATCCCAGATTCCTTTCCAGAGGCAAACACTCTGCTTCTAATTGGGCCAAAGACATATGGCCTCATTTCACCTTCTTCCAGAATTGTAGAAACAACACTTTGTGAGGGGGAGAAATTAAAAATGACTTTGTCCCAAACAAAGAAAAAGGAGGAGGAGGAGGGAGCCAAAGAGAATGGAGAAGAAGAAGAAAAAAAAGAGAAGGAGAAGAAGAAAAGGAGAGAGAGTGAGTCATTATAGGATGGCATGTTCTTGGACTGGCTTGAATTTCTCCTCAGATTTAATATTCTGTTTTGATTTCTCTTATTTTCTTTTTGTTTGTTTGTTTCCTAACAGAAGAAATTTGATCTTGAAATTCTCAAGCCTTCATAATGACAAATACAGGGGAAATCCCACTTGGATACAACACGTAACCATTATTTCTCTGCAAGTGAGAATTTTGGGCAGGATTAATACAGTAGTATGTTGGTGCACTCCATTTTTAGCAGTTTAGTAGTTACCTGTGTATTAGCACATATCTTCTCTTCTGGTCATGCCTACACCACTCCCAAAGACTAGAATCTGAAATTTCTTGGTGAACATGATATGTTGAATACATTTCCAATTATCTTTATAAGTGTATGTTTTCTCTTTTTTAAGATGTAAAAGTCTACAAATTCCTCCAAACACTCATTTTTGTGCCTAAACTGGCAGGAAATTTTTTCCTCCCTTTTGGCAAATATCCTTGTCACTAGGATTCATAGAGAACTAAAGCCAGACTTCCTCAGTGTGGCAAGCTTGTGTTTGTGCAACAAGTTTATCATCCACAATGAACACATGGCTTTTAGGCACAGAAATTAATCAGTGCTGGAGAGACATCCTGGCACAGGTTCCGGGATGCCTGCTTGCATAAGCCTCCATTTGGGATCTGTTATACAGAGCCGGAGCCAGAGCTACAGAACACAGTAACCTAAACACAGTTATCTGTCAGCCTCAAGCTTTTTATGAAGTGCACAGCAGTTTGCAGGAAAATAGAAATATGGGGAGTTAAAATTGGGTTAGTGATGAAACTTTTCATGGGCATTACACAAGAATCAAAGAGAATGTCATACGTGAAAATTAATAATATATGTCCTGCCTTATTTTTGAAAATAATTTGAAGTGGTTTATAGTGAAATGTAAATATGGGAAGACACAATACTTTTAAAGTAAAGGAGTCTAAAATAGTATAGATACCAAATGTGAGTACTATGATCTTGGCTGTTGCTTTTTAATGAAATTATGTATAGTCAATTGTTTTTCAGTTGACATGAAAAGACATCCAGTCAGTTCAGTCATACATGCTGTTTGTATGATTAAACTGGTCAGGAGAAGCAGTTTGCCCATAGATTATGGAGATAGGAGCTCTTTTCTTTGGATATCCCAAAATAGAATACTCCCTGTCATGCTGAATGGGATAGCTTTCTTGGTAACTTACTTTAGAGTCTGACCAGGTTACACTGTGATATAGTCAAAGTAAATGTGAAAGGATCATGTAGGAATTCTCTGTTGGGTGGACTTCTTCAGACCGAAGTGTGCCAGGATAAATAAATTGGTTATTGGCTACTGGCGAACCACTTTACAAATTGCAATTCATTGTACAGTTGCAAGTGACAGTAAATTTAATCATCACTATGACATTACAAGCCAAATGGTTAAAAAGGAGGTTTAACAGAATCACAACAGCAAAAAATAAAACATGTACAAGTCTAAGGAAAATCCAATTTTCATTTTGTTGGGAAACAACCTTCTTCCCAAACATATATGTTTCTCTATATTCACACCCAAACTGGGAAAGGAAACATTGGTTTAGAAACAGCCTCTAAGCTAAGCATGCCTATTACTGTTAGCCAGACTTTCACAGTTAAGAGACAGGTAAGGAAAGACCATTGATTTGTGCATCAGAAGCCCAAACTCTAAACTACTGAGCACATTACCTGTATATTTTAGTGTAATATTTTAGTGTAGGTTTTTGTGATATTTTAGAAAATACAAGCTTTCTAAAATCAAGTCCATATCTCCTAGAAAGGACCTAAAAACAGGCCTCTGTCATTGGAGTTTGTTTTTTTTTTTTTTAACAAGACTTTTAAAGACTTTCCTTGTGTTGAGTTTAACTCAAGATGTATTTATTTAACTGGAGCATCTTTCTTTTGTAAAGATACGATCAAAAAAGAAAAAGATATGATCCATTTTATTATTGTGTTTAGTAGGAAAAAAGGAAATGGCTTTGCTTTTTTGTGTTCTGATTTCTTTTTAATTTAAAATGGAACCCTCAAAAACTAATGGAATGATCTTCATTGCTACTGAATAAAAATAGAAAAAAAGTTTGCTTATTAAATATTTTTTCAGGCTCTGCAATGAATCAAGGCATTAAGTAGAAAACATCCATCTCTGTCTTCAAGGAAAATAACAATGCTGACAGCAGAAAATCTGTCTGGTTCTACTTACTCAGCAAAGCATCACTCTTCATCTGCACCACTAAACCTTACCATCCAGGTAAACCCACAAAATAGTCATGGTCATTTCAACTCATAAGATGTTAAAATTAATACAGAGAGGTTTGATAACCATCTGAAAGTCAGAGAAGTGGCTGCAAAGCTAACGACAAAGGATTTTGACTCTTGAGTCCAAGCTTTAAATAATATCAAATTGGGTGTTCCTATCTTCTTTGTAGAAGCTCATCCTTAGACTGGTAGTGCTGTGGGAAAATGATCTTTTATCATGTCACCTGTATTATTTTTAATAAAATGATGATTGGCCAGGCAAAAAGTAGAGGCAAGGCAACAAGAACAGGAGAATTCTGAGAAGAGGAAAGAGTCAGTTGGCAGTCACCATCCAGATGCAGAGGAAGCAAGATGAGAATGTCTCGCTGATAACAGGTACTAAGCCACGTGGCTAACACAGACAAGATTTATGGGCTAATATAAGTTATAAGCATTAATAAGAAGCCTGAGCTAATAGATTAATCAGTTTATAATTATGGACCTCTGTGTATTTTCTTTAGGACTAAATGGCTGTGGGACCTGGTGGGACATAATCCTCAGTCAACAGAAGGGCACCCGCGTGGACAACTGCACCCACATAAAGCCTGAGAGAACTTGGGAAGTAATTGTAGACAGAAAAGAATAAAGTTAAGCACAGCTTATTGATAGCAGCACTTTCTTGGGTGGGCTTTCTTTGCTAGAAACAAGCACATCTCATTTAAGAGAGGCTTCCTGACTCAGCTTTAGCTATGAAACCTTGAAGCTCTTTTAAGAGGCCCTGTCACCAAACACTTAGATGGTGTTTATAGATAGCTGACAGCATGCTTCTTGGTGGTGGCAGGGACCTTGAAATGCCATAGAGGTGTGGCAATAAACATGGATCTGGCCAGTACCTCTGTCATGAGGCTAGACTCAGAAAGATAAGGAATGGGTAGATCCAGCCATCAAAGCCATGGTTTTAAAACTAGCCATATCGCTTAGCAAATTAAAGACTCATGTGGTCAGAAAAAGAGAGATATACAGTAAAGATAGATTGAAAGATAAAGAAAACCTCTAAACGGTTTACAGTGTGTTTAAAAATATATGTAGGATTGAGAGAAAAAAGAAAAAGGATAAAGTTTTTAAATAAAACAGAAAGAAAGAAAACAGTTGGGTGTGGTAGCACACACCTTTAATCCCAACACTTGGGAGGCAGAGGCAAGGGGAACTCTGAGTTCAAGAACAACCTGGGCTAAAGAATGAGTGCCAAGACAGTCAAAGAAATACAGAGAAAGCTTGTCTCAAAAAGCCAAAAATTAAAAGTAAAAATAAAAGAAACAGAATTTAAAATAAAGCCATGTAAAGATGGAAAACACACATAGAATCTGAATACTGTATGTTATTAGGTTCTCTTTGATTTGTTTGAATGCTGAGGAAGGAGCAACAGCTGCTAAAAGACATTTGATTATAAACGTTGCTGGATTAAGCCAACATACATATTTTGAAAATGCTTTGACTTCATAATTTAAGTCAAAAGATATGCTACTTTGGAGAAGAGGTTTTGTTTTTGTTTCCACAGGCAATGAGAGGCTGTAGATTCGTTCTAAATTAAGAAAAATAAGGTTTGATCAAGGAAGACCCCCTGAGAAATTTCTTGGAGGAGGAGATGGCCCAGATGTCTGAGTTCTACATCCAGAATAGCCTCAAGACTTCTAGCTAAGATGGTCAAGCCTCACAGAATATTCCAACCAGGGTTTGACCATAACTCTAAATTTTCTTTTAGTCCCCATAAGATTATCAGCACCACCAATCAGCAGTAAGTAGCCTGGAAAACTACACCCACATTCCCAAAAAATGGATTATGGATATTTATTTTTGTTTAGAGTGTTGGTTACAATATGTTATGGATAATGGCCTGGACAAAATGCTAAACAAAAGATATTAGATTCAGAATTCTTGGTTTGTTTGTTTTTTTAAAAAGGGACAATGGTCTTTTATCCCATCACTTGTATTATTTTTAATAAAATGCTGATTGGCCATTAGCCAAGTGGGAAGTATAGGTGGAGCAACCAGGCAAGAAGTTTAGGTGGAGTGACAAGAACAGGAGAATTCTGGGAAAAGAAAAGAGTCAGTCTGCAGTCATCATCCAGATGCAGAGGAAGCAAGATGAGAATGTCTTGCTGATAACAGGTACCAAGTCATGTGGCTAACACAGACAAGAATTATGGGCTAATATAAGTTATAAATTAATAAGAAGCCTGAGCTAATAGGCCAATCAGTTTATAATTAATGTGGGACCTCTGTGTGTTTTCTTTGGGGCTAAATGGCTGTGGGACATGGTGGGATAGAAACCTCTGTCAACATGGTAGAACCAAAGGTAGGAAATGAAAAGGCATAAGAAATCATGCTGTTTTAAAGTAGAAAACAAGCTAAGTATCACTGGAGCATGAGAAGATTTTGTGGAGGTATGTTAAGCTGAGTCTCTTAGATCATGTGAGATTTAGTCTGGTGGAGAAGGAGGGAGGGAAAAAAAGAAAGAAGTATTCCAGAAAGAGCAGACAGTGTAGTTCCTCCACGCCAATGGGCTGGATGTAAAATTCAACAGAAGATACAGTAGAGAAGATGGTCATGAGAAAAAGATTCCACTGTATATAAAGAAAAGCCATACACCATCAGCATGAACACTGGAAACAAAACAAGAATCCATTAGTGAGAAAAACAAGATGGCATTTGATTACACTGAGATCTGGAGGTGTAAATCATATTGAATTGTTGTTCTCTCCTATGATGTTTAATAGACAGCTCTGGGTTCTATGCACAGCTTAAAGTGCCTTCAAGGACTTTCTCACCTCCACCAGCCTTATTTAGTCATCTTATCCAGTGACACTTGAAATATTGTCCTAATTAAAGCTCTGGCACTTTAGGGGTACTGTGAAAAGTCTCCTGGAAGCATGCCCTCCTGTCTTTCTCATCATGAAACCAGGGAAAGGGTTTAGAGACTCATCATGCTTTGAATATTTTTAAAGCCTCTGGCAACTCATAGCATCATCTTTCCCGTGAGTGATTGTCAGATCCGAGGTGAAGGATCGCCGCACAAGACACAAAGGTCAGCTTCTGCAGCATTTTTATGCTTTTCAGAATTTCCATAAGAAGATAAACTCTGAAGGATCAGTGATCTAAACAGCTTGGACACCCACTGCTGCCTCACAGGCGTGTGAAATGCCTCCGTCTGACTCATGATTAGAGATGTAAAATTGTCATCCTGCTCAGGATTAGAGCTTGACATTAAAAGTATTTATAACGCTTGTGAGCAGAAACTGTGGGTTTGGTAAAGCTTTGCTGGGAAACCAGAATTCTTAAAAAGAAATTCCTGCAGGTTAAAAAGGTTCTGGGAAATATATATAAATATGGAGGAAATAGTCTAACTACTGTGACACCTTCTAATTATTTATATATATTACTTAAAAGCAGATAATGCCTATAATCTTATTTAGCCAAGAAAATCATCCCATATTTCTTCTCTTTCTGGTTTGTGGTATGAAAAGCTATTTCTACTTTTTCTTTAACTAGAAATCTTGTAAGTATATTGACATATACAATGAATTTGCTTACTCATTTTAGAGATATTTATAAAATGCTTATAGACAGACTGTTAAAATTAAAGATCCAACCCTGTGGAAAATGTGTTTTTATAAAATGATAAGCAAATAACAAAGACTCTGAAATGGGGCAAATACTGCTGTATTGAAAAATATGCAAGGAATCCCATATTCTTGTTTCATAACTATAGGGGAGGTTGACGTGTAATAAGTTCCACAGAGCCAGAATGAGAACTTAGCCTTGCAACAGATGAGATGCAACACAACCTGGAAATTAAGAAAGAAACTTCCATCATTTTTTTGAGAATAAAACAGAAAGAACTTTCGATTGAAACAGATGAGATGCAACACAACCTGGCAATTAAGATAGAAACTTCCATATTTTTTTTTTTGAGAATAAAATGGAGAGAAGTCCCATCAAGTCCTGGTGATTTTACAGAAACATTTTTATTCAATTGTGTTTAGAGTTTGACTTTTGCTTAAAGTTAATTTGAATACTTTTAAAAACACAGTTGTTTTCCATTTAATACCACGTAATATGCTGGGTGAGATGTCTTTCCTGATGTGGCAGTTGGATCAGTTTTATGAAGGGTTTCTGCTCAGTATTTGCTGGCTGATAATGGCAGCTAATTTATTTTTCCTTTCCAGCATCAGGATTTCATTTGATCAAATAAGACAATTTCAAGAAAACAATCACTGCTTCTACCACTTCATTAAATAAAAACATGGCTACTAATTTAGAAAAAAAATGAATTCAGAATCTTTAAATGGGAAAAATTTAATTTTATGGAAAGCTAATCAAATGTCCTTGCATTTCTTGCTCATTTTTGTTAAAACCTTTCCAATGTTTGCCATTGGTCAGGAAACCAGTATTTGGTATTCACTATACAAATCATTCCTGAAGAATACAGTTGCTGCCTGGCACTTCCTAGTATGTTGCAGGAGAAAGCAGAGTTTGGTTACTAAAGGTGTTAGTGTGGTTTTCTACTTGGATTAAGTGAATCTTTTTTTTTTATTATGCTTACCCCTTCCTGGTGTGGGACAATTCTGTATTCTGTCAATTATGTTTTAAATAAATGCTGATTGGCCAGTAGCCAGGCAGGAAGTATAGGCAGGACAACCAGACAGGCAGTAGAGGTGGGTCAATGAGAACAGGAGAATTCTGGGAAGGAGGAAGCCCATTCCTCCCCAGTCCTGCCCAGACACAGGAGAAGGAAGATGTGACCTGCCTCGTCGAAAAAGGTACCAAGCCATGTGGCTAACATAGATAAGAATGATGGGTTAATATAAGTTATGAGTTAATAAGAAGCCTGAGCTAATGGGCCAATCAGTTTATCATTAATATTGACCTCTATGTGATTTCTTTGGGGTTTCACAGTTGTGGAAACTGGGCAGGACAGAAACCCCAACAAGCAGGCCCTCATGTTACACCTTCCCATGATGAACATTACATAAATCATATAAGTATGCTCAATATGCATATACATAAGATGGTAAAGAGTGTATTTTTTCTAAAAACTTTTATTTGGGACACAGCTTTGTTTTATTAAGTATTTACTCCCATGCCAGTCCAAGTCAGATGGGCCTTCATTCTCCTATACCTATATACAACAGGAATATGTTAGAATAGAAATGTCCTGCTTTATTGGCAATTAAAGAAAGAGAAACTTGTTTCATTGTTCAGAGTGAGACATCCTTTCAGCTAGCTTATCATAGGTGGGAGTTCTAGGTTGCCAACAGGTTGCGAGCCACATGGTTCAGAGATGGATGTATGTGCACAGTATATGCAGGACAGTCTTAAATTATAAAAGAAGTAGCACAAACCAAGTGGACTGCCAAGTTTCTAAGCTGTTCTGTATGCTTGCCTGCCTCCCCAGTGCTCAGGAGACTGGACAAGAAGATCCCAAGTTTGGTATCAGTCAGTACTACACAGTAAGCCCAAGGTACTCTGAGATGCATGGCAATACCCTCTCTCAATCGAGGAATGAAACAAACAGGATGCTGTGGGATATCTGTATACTATGTGAAAATATATTGCTGTGATTAGTGTCATAAAAAGTTGAGCAGCCAATAGCTAGAAACGACGCATAGGTAGGATTTCCAGGGAGAGAAAAGAAATAGAAGGAGATAACCAAGGTGCAGAGGAGACACCCAGAGGATATGGAGGGAGTCAGACATAGAGAATGAAAGAAAGGTAAAAGGCCACAAGGCAAAACATGGATTAATATAAATGGGTTAATTTAAGTTATAAGAGCTAGTGGGATAAGCCTAAGCTAAAGCCAAACTTTCATAACAACTCTCTATGTTATTATTTGGGAGCTGATTGGCAGAACAGAGAAAGACTCACTGCACATGGTACCCAATGTATGGTACATATACAGAGCCCACAGCTCACAGCATACAGAGACATAGTTCTTTTAAGTGGCCTTGCTATGCAGCAGAGCACTTAAGCAGCTAGCACATTAGGTAAAAAAAAAAAAACCTGCCAGTCAAATTCAGCAAATTCCCAGAGCTGAGAATTGAGGGGGCAGAGCCAGCTGCTAGAACCTCTGTGGCTGCTTAGCAGTTTAAAATTTGGTTCAGGTGTCAGAGAAGTGCAAGTGCACAGGTGCAGGCACTTAGTAAAGTCAGGATCAGATGGAGAAAATCTCTGAACACGTATAGTATGTTTGAAATGTACCTAGATGCTAAAGAAAGAAAAGAAAATAGGCATAGAGAGTCATAGAAAAAATAAACAGTTTAAAAATAACAAAGTCTTTAAAGAAAGAATAAAGTAATACAAAAAGAATAAGCCATGTAAAGATAAGAAATACACTGGGTGTCTGGATCCTGTTATAGCACTTTTTTGGACTGAATTCTTTAGATGCTTATGTACAAAAGACTATAGCAGCTAAGCAACATTGGATTACAGAAACTGTAAATTAAACCAACCTATATATTTTAAAAGTGTCCTAACTTCAAGATGGAAGTCAAAAAGTATGTTGTGTTGGGGGAGAGGTTATGCCTTTGTTTCCAGAGAAAACAAAAAGTTATGGTTCTCTTCAAAGTTAATAAAGATCAGATTTGATTGGGGGAGACCACCTGAAAATTTTGGCTACATGCATGAAGATAGAAACTAAGAAAAACTACAGGACAGGTAAAGCATATGCCAATTCCTCAACTATGGGAACAACTCTGAAATTGAAAAAGACATAATAAATCTGGTTTCCAGATGCCTTTTACCTACTCAAACATAAAACAAAAAATCATCTTTAGCTCACTTGTACACACTGCATATTTCATGCTTGTGTGCATGCAGACATATATGTTACCTTAAAAGTTTATGTGTTTTTAGGGGGAAAAAAAAGGACCAGATACCAATAAAGACAAGTATCCCAGATGATCTATCCTCCCAGAATGCCTCTATTGAAGTTTCTTAAAAATTCTTCACCCAGAACAACTTCAAATCTGTTAACTGAGAGGATCCAGACTCACAGACTACTCTAGCCAGAACTTCAGTAAAACCCTGTACTTTCCCATTACAGAGAGACTGGACAACAAACATTACAGCTAGTTTTCCTAGGACTTGACCATTATACCTATTTTTCTCAGTGTCCACTAAAGATGCCATTGCCTCAAAACAACAAGAAACAGTCTGGAGAATATGATGCCCACATTTTTTAAAAAAAAATTATTTATTTTTATTTATTTAGTATACAGTGTTCTGCTTGCATATATGCCTGTACACCAAAAGAGGGCACCAGATCTCATTATAGATGGTTGTAAGCCACCATATGGTTGCTAGAAATTGATCTCAGGACCTGTGGAAGAGCACCCAGTGCTCTTAACTTCTGAGCCATCTTTCTGCTCACATTTTTAAGAGGTAGGGGGGGTGGTTATTGGTCATTTGGCAGATTATGAATGTTTTTCATCACTTAGGTGTTGGTTACAAGTTGTTATTGGTCACAGTCAGGATAAAAAAGCTAAATAAAGGAGATTAGATTCGGGCAGCTCTTTCTGAAGGGCAAAAGGGGGGCATATATTATAGGAATGATGGGATAAAGTGGTAGATTGTTGTGTTTACTTTGGAACAGCCACTAGTTTCAAATATTTTACATTGGTATGGCTTTTTGTATACTGATACAAATTTAATATTACTTTTGTTAAATATACTCTATATATGTTTCTACTCTTGCTTAAGACATTTTTTATATTGAAACAAATTTAAAGTTATTTTTGTTATATTGTATATGTTTTTATTCTTGTTTAAGGTATTGTACCTACACTGTTCATTTAAAAATGCAATATATACTTAAAAAGTACAGGCTAATAGTTAGTCACCTATAATAAACTTGTAGTTATGTTAAATATGCTTTCAAGGTTAAACAGATATATTTTAGATAGGTGGGTGATCTTCAATTATTTCAGAGACCTACAGAATATGGCATTTAAGATGTTTAATAGCCTAAGGCTATTATCATAACAGTGAGACATGTCTACTCCTGGCAGAAATGACCTATTTCATAAAAGATGATGGGCATCAAAAAACCTCCATATGGAGATTTTTTTCATTGAGGTAAAGTCAGATATTTGGGCAAGAAACTGCCCTTGCCTCAACTGAATAGTATGATAGTATGCTGTCCCAACTGAATAAACAGACATAAAAGAAAGTGACTGTTGAACTTTTCCAAGACAGGGTAGGACAGTCCTTAAAAAATATCTGCTTCACAGAAAAGTTTGTCATATATTCTAGGTCCCTCAGATGAAGATAGATGCCCCAAAATTACAGAGGAAACTTGGGTGACTGTCTAGGCGGCCAGATGTCCTTGTCAGTTCTATCATTTTGGAAATTGCTTGCTCTATACTTCTATTGTGCGGGCCAGCCATGATAAGCTAAATATGGGCAGGTCACCCAAAGTAGGTTCTTTACTTCCAACCATTATCACCTGCCAAAGTAAAACTTGGCCATCGATAAATTTAGAAAGAGGCCAGAGTCTTCAGTAGTTTACCCTGAGGAAATACATGGTCGCAGAAAGAACCACAAGCTGAGATTACCTAGCACCACCCAGAACAGACCATTCAAAGGAAATGCCTAGCATTCCAACTGCTGTAGATAGGATCACCTGCCAGCACACACTCACCAGGACACCCCTAGACAAATGTCAGCCAGTCAGGAGTTCTAAACCTCAGAAACCCCTCACCCCCACCTTTACCACTATAAAAACCGAATTCTAACTGAGCTTGGGGCTCTCTGGTTATTCCAATACATTTGACATGTGAAGAGATCAAGTTTGCAAACTTGGTTAAAATAAAGGCTCTTTATTTTTACATACAGGACTCGGTCACTTTGTTGGCTTTTGTGGGGACTTCGTGGATTTGGGCATAACATTATTTACTAAGATAATATCATATCCTTCTCAGGTCTCTGATGGAGTTGAAGGTGAGATAGTTATAGTTACAGTTTTTCTTGTTATCAAATTTAAAAAAAAAACAAAACTGCAAATTTTATAATGTTAAAAAAGAAACAAGAAAGCCTAAACTGTTTATTTAAGAAAATGTTTGGAGATCTTAAAAAAAAATAGTTTTAGGATGGCAATGCAAGTTATGATAGAAAATGGTTTAGGTATAAAACTTTAAATTCATCAAGGTAAGATAGATAATAGTGTAATTTTTCCAACTTTGACCAATACAAACAGACTGGATATTGTGAATGTAATTCTTAATTGATAATTGTTCTTATTGTATATAATTTTACTGTATTAGAGTTAAAAACTTTTTCTTTTATTTAGAAAAAAAGGGGGGAATGTTGTGGGATATTTGTACACTGTGTGAAAATATATTGCTGTGATTTGATGTAATAAATAACTGAAATACCAATAATTAGGCAGAAGGTATAAGCAGGATTCCTAGGGCGAAAAAGGAAGTAGAAAGAGATAATCAAGGCACAGAGGAGAAACCAAGAAGATATGGAGGGAGTTGAACATACAGAATGAAAGAAAGGTAAGAAAGAAAGGTAAAAGGCCATGAAGCAAAATATAGGTTAGTATAACTGGGTTAATTTAAGTTATATGGGCTAGTGGGACAAGCCTAAGCTAAGGCCAAACTTCATAACTGATAAGCCTCCATGTCATATTTTTAGCGAGCTGGCTGGCTGCTTGTTAGACATAGCAAAACAGGCTTCAGGTACAAATTCTCTTTACTAAATTCTAAAAGGTAGTTCCAGTGATGAATTAGGAGCTTAATTCATCAGTAGGAATGCTTTGAGAATGGGTGGGAGTGGGGTCTTGATTCACTGCACCTTGTAAGAGAGTTCCAAAGAAGCAGCAGAAGAGGGATAAAATTAGGAAGTTAAACTGAAAGGCAGGAGAATGCATTTTGAGAATGTTGGAGTCAAAAGCAAGTCCTTGCCTTGAAATGTCTGGAATCCATAGATGTGCTGGGGCTCACAGAGGGCAAAGCCTCAGGCTCAGTAGGCACAAAGATGCAGAGGAAGGGGCAGGGTTGCATGACAGAGACCCTGTGGATCTCATAGCTGGAGACTTATCTGTTTTCCCCAACCCTGTTTACTGAATGACACCCAGTGTCTCCTACCAGCAACGCACATACACTGAGAGGCATTTCAGTCACTTTACTCTTATTAAGAGGGCTAAACATCCTATTATCTTTTGCTCGAACACAAAAACTGGCCAAAGATTTACTTTTTTCGGATTTTATGAAGTGATACTGAACAACGCAGTATTTGTGCCCTCTCTAGAGTTCTCAGCTCCAAAACCCATCTCGGTGGAAAAGAAAGGGCCTCTAACACCAGTGTACACAATGGTTCTTTTTCTCCATAAACCAATGATTTCTTTCTCTGGATTTTCTCTATTCTCCTTCTCAAAATTCTCTCGTTTAGATATCTTAGCTTCATACAATACCTTCTTTTCTCTCCTATTTTTCTTTTCTTGTCTATTTGTTCCATTCAATTGGAGAGTTTTCTTAGCAAAATTTATAAATATTCTAACATTTTATTTTTTGAAAACTAAAAATAAAATGTATTTCAACAAAATTTTTAATTCTTACTGTTGTGCCTATCGTTATTAATCACCAGTGGGCATTAAGAAACGACTCAGGGCCAAATTAGGGTGTTCTATATTATTATATTCTGATTTTAAACACTTGCTCTGAATAAATTCCTTGAATTGTGTGTTTGGCATTGTGTTCTTATTTCATGGATCCAGTTGCTGGAGTTTGTTCTCTTTTGTCTTTGCAAATAAATGATAGTTTTGTAACCTTCACAAAACTAAGTGGGAATCATACTTCTGGGATCCCCTTCTCTCTCCTGTCTTGAGCAGGAATGTAGGGGCAACCCAAGCACAGATATGCTACCATGGATCTCATGGGTGCACTTGGCAGCTGATCACAGCAAGTCCAGTTACTATTAGCTGTCTTTTTACCAAGTGCTTTAAGTCCTAGAAGAGTCACGCTTCTGTGCCTGGTCAAAGGAGCCAGTGTTGCTGATGGTAATGTATCATTGAGAGATGAAATGACATCATTGTCATGAGCCACCTTTTTGGGGTGACTTCTACCACGATCTTAGCTACAGTGGGTTCATACACTCCAGGGTAGAACTGTGAGGATTAGAAATGTTAGGTAGGAGGAACAGAGATAAGAAAGAAACACAAAGACACAGGATAGTAATTATTATATTCGGGGGCCTCATCCCAGCCCCTGACACCCGTCTTTGGAATGAAGCAGGAAGCCTCCTCCCCTGGGAGTTGCCTTGGTCCAGACTCCACCTCTGGGAAAGCCTGCCAAGCGGTGACCCTTCCCCAGGGAAGGTCAGGACCACTCCCACAGGCTATTTGTGGAGAATGAACGTGTGGTCTCTCGGTTTCCTGTGGCCTCCCCTTCTCTCTCTTCACCTCACTATGCTTTCCCAGTGCCACCCGGGAGCACTGCATTAAACATGGGTATTTTTTATTTGGTCTGATCTGGTCTGATTGGAATTATTTGCATCTGGGGAGAGGCTCATCTAAGAAATGTTCCTAACAGTAATGGGACGACAATTCAGCGAATACTGAATTCTGAGTTCTGAATTTTCCCATGTTTAATTTTCCATACATTTTTATACCCCAATACAAAAGGGGGAAAGAAGGCAAAAGACTACTTTAGTATGACACAAAAGACAACCAGAACAGTTACTTGCCCCAATACTTGAGACATTAAGCCATTAATTCCTGAGAAAAGCATTTGATGTCTGGGGGAGTTAACACACCCTAGGCCATGTATCCTGAAGGCAGCCACTCCCTATGTCAAACCTCCTATTTCAAACAAAGAAGCAGAAGTATGCTTGAATTTTCTGACCTTTGGTCAGGGTGGAGTGGATCTACCTCTGTGGCCATTTCAATCTCCAAAACATCAAGTAAGCAAAGCACACCCTAGGTCAGGATCTCTTGTTTTGAAGCCACACTTGTTGTCAACAGCATTGAAATAGCAAAAATAAACTCAAACTCTGACAAGGTAGAGTAAGCTCACATTTTTGGGTCTCCACACATCGTGCCATTCAGTGTGCTGTAGGTTACACCTTTCCCTTATGACTTGGAGCTGGTCTTGGTTGTTTTCCACTTCTCACTCAGATCTTTCTCCAAATTTCTGTGATTCCCCATGGCCACCAAATGCAGAGACCACAGCCAAGACATTGGGATGCAGTTCTGCAAGTGTGAGAGTCAGAACTCTTGTAGTCAACTCCCTCTTCCACAGTGATATGCCACTTCCTTGGATTAACCTGTGTTAAGGAAAAGAGGAAGGAAAAATTCCAATTATTTCAGATTACCTCATTAGAGAAGTTAAAAGCTGCATGTTACTAAATATAAAAGCAAGTACTGAGTCAATTCAAAGGTCTTCTAACTGTATTGTTCTCATGGGGACTTGCCTCTAAATTCTCTTTTATTCATAATAGTATATTAAAAGAATAAATGTGAAAAAATAAGTAATATGAATATAAATGCTGAATAATTAAAGGAAAGACTAGTAAAATCAGCCACAAAAAAATTATAAAAGATGTGGATACACATACACAGACAAACACAGACACACACAAACACCACACAAGCAATGGGAGGCAAACATATAAAACAATTTAATGCCTGTCATAGCTTGTAGGAAACAAAAATAAACAAACAAATAAATAAATAAACATTTGATGAGGGAACTTCGCACAATTTTGATTATAATGTTATAAATTTGACTTGTGCATGCTTGGAGCAACATTAATATACATAAAAAACCCTTTATGTGCAAATATCACAGTATAAAAATATGAATTAATTCACCTAACTTAGTCATAACAATGATTTATGGATTGGCACCCACAGGTAGAAGTGTGAACTGAAGAGATACAATAAGATAAATAACAGGGAAATTAAGACACTTATTGCTGCTGTTGATTTTAAGAAGATGGGAATCAATGCATGTGAAGTTAGTGTTTCTAGGGTGAATTTGTTTCTGCTTCCCAGTGTCTTCCATTGAAAGACCTCCGGATCAGGGAGACTCTCACTCAAGTCTCAGGATAACACGACCCCCCAGGAACTCATGAGAGACCTTCCTTGCTGCAATCACACGAGGTTTATTGACAAGTACCAGAGCTCTGGGGGGGAGACTCATAGCCCACGCAGGGGAGGAGTTCGATCCCGAGTATCTGGGAGAAGGAGTTTTTAAGGGAAGAAACCACAACCCAGTAATCCAAAGGGGGTGGGGAGGGCATCATTGGAAAATTCCAAAAATACCAGTGATCATTGAAAATTCCGAAAATACCAGTGATCATCACAAGGGGGTAACTCCCTGTTTATTCTCAAGATTATAATCTAACTTTATCTTCAGCTAGTTCTTGAAACAGGGTCACTGACCCACTAACCAAGATTTTTTGGCTCTCCTCTTCCTGCTAGAGAGGTCTGGATTTATCCAGGTCTTTCACCATGTTTACACACAGCAGGGATGGCATCTGTACAATACCTGGTTTCTCCCAGTCCCACATCAAATGGCAGCTGCATGGGAGTGGATTCCTTAGAAGTTGTGACGGTCACCACCTGGCAGTTCCTGGCAGACAGTGCTGACTTCAGCTGTCTAGCTCTAACTGGACTGTTCCCTTGTCCCTTGTGGCACAGGGGGATCCTGAAAGCATACACTGCAACAATGCTCCTTTTCATACTAATCAAGAAGTACTACTAATCAAGTTAGAAGTACTACACACTGGTGAGCAATGTTTTTTTTTAATATTTATTTATTTATTTATTTTTCCATGATATTTATTGAGCTCTACATTTTTCTCTGCTCCCCTCCCTGCCTCTCCCCTCCCTCCTTCAACCCTCCCCGAAGGTCCCTATGCTACCAATTTACTCAGGAGATTTTGTCTTTTTTACATTTTACTTCCCATGTAGATTAGATCTATGTAAGTCTCTCTTAGTGTCCCTATTGTTGTCTAGGTTCTCTGGGATTGTGGTTTGTAGGCTGGTTTTCTTTGCTTTATGTTTAAAAACCACCTATGAGTGAGTACATGTGATAATTGTCTTTCTGTGTCTGGGTTACCTCACTCAAAATAATGCTTTCTAATTCCATCCATTTTCCTGCAAACTTCAAGCTGTTGTTATTTTTTTCTGCTGTGTAGTACTCCATTGTGTAAATGTTCTACATTTACACATTTTTTTTATCCATTCTTCGATTAAGGGGCATTTAGGTTGTTTCCAATTCTGGCTATGACAAACAAAGCTGCTATGAACATAGTTGAGCACATGTCTTTGTGGCACGATTGAGCATCCTTTGGATATATAACCAAAAGTGGTATTACTGGGTCTTGAGGAAGGTCATTTCCTAATTTTCTGAGAAATCGCCACACTGACATCCATAGGAGTTGTACCAGTTTGCATTCCCACCAACAATGCAGAAGTGTTCCCTTTTCCCCACAACCTCTCCAGCATAAGTTGTCATCAGTGATTTTTATCTTGACCATTCTTACAGGTGTAAGATGGAATCTCAGAGTTGTTTTGATTTGCATTTCTCTGATGACTAAGGATGTTGAACATTTCCTTAAGTGTCTTTCAGCCATTTTAGATTCCTCTGTTGAGAGTTCTCTGTTTAGGTCTGTACTCCATTTTTTTTAATTGGATTATGTGATCTTTTGGTGTCCAATTTCTTGAATTCTTTGTATATTTTGGAGATCAGACCTCTGTCTGATGTGGGGTTAGTGAAGATCTTTTCCCATTCTGTAGGCCGTCGTTTTGTCTTGTTGACCATGTCCTTTGCTTTACAGAAGCTTTTCAGTTTCAGGAGGTCCCATTTATTAATTGTTTCTCTCAGTGTCTGTGCTGCTGGGATTCTATTTAGGAAGTGGTTCCCTGTGCCAATGCGTTCAAGTGTACTTCCCACTTTCTCTTCTATAAGGTTCAGTGTGGCTGGCTTTATATTGAGGTCTTTGGTCCATTTGGATTTGAATTTTGTACATGGTGATAGATATGGGTCTATTTTCATTTTTCTACATGTTGATATCCAGTTATGCCAGCACCACTTGTTGAATATGCTTTCTTTTTTTCATTTGATATTTTTTGCTTCTTTATCAAATATCAGGTGTTTGAAGATGTGTGGATTGATATCCAGATCTTCTATTCCATTCCATTAGTCCTCCTGTCTGTTCTTATGCCAGTACCAGGCTGTTTTCAGTACTGTAGCTCTGTGGTATAGTTTGAAGTCAGGGATTGTGATGACTCCAGAAGTTCTTTTGTTGCCCAGGATTGTTTTGGCTATCCTGGTTTTTTTGCTTTTCCAAATGAAGTTGAGTACTGTTCTTTCAAGGTCTTTGAAGAATTTTGTTGGGAAATTGATGGGCATTGTGTTGAATCTGTAGATTGCTTTTGGTAGGATTGCCATTTTTACTATATTAATTCTGCCTACCCAAGAGCATGGGAGGTCTTTCCATTTTCTGGTATCTTCTTCAATTTTTTTCTTCACAGATTTAAAGTTCTTATCATACAAGTCTTCCACTTGTTTGGTTAGAGTTACTCTGAGATATTTTATGCCATTTGTGGCTATTGTGAAGGGTGTTGATTCTCTGATTTCTTCCTCAGCCCTTTTATCATCTGTGTACAGGAGGGCTACTGATTTTTTTGAGTTAATCTTGTATCCTGCTACATTGTTGAATGTGTTTATGAGTTGTAGAAGTTCCTTGGTAGAATTTTAGGGATCA
>PVIU01015905.1:33017-46783 GCA_004026605.1 Ondatra zibethicus
TTGATCTCCCTTTGGTGTCTTATTGCTCTAGCTAGGACCTCAAGAACTATATTGAATAGGTATGGAGAGAGTGGACAACCTTGTCTTGTTCCTGATTTCAGTGGAATCGCTGGAAGTTTCTCTCCATTTAGTTTGATGTTGGCTGTTGGCTTGCTGTATATTGCCTTAATTATGTTTAGGTATGTTCCTTGTATCCCTGCTCTCAGGGTAATTGTAGACTCAAAGAAAGAGTTTGGCAATGTTCCCTCTGTTTCTATTGTGTGGAATAATTTGAGGAGTATAGGTATTAGTTCCTCTTTGAAAGTCTTGTAGAATTCTGAGCTGAAACCATCTGGTCCTGGACTTTTTTTGGTTGGGAGACTTTTGATGACTATTTCTATTTCTTTAGCAGTTATAGGTCTGTTTAATTTGTTTATCTGGTCTTGATTTAATTTTGGTAAGTGATATTTATCCAGAAAGTTGTCCATTTCCTTTAAGTTTTCCAATTTTGTGGAGTACAGGTTTTCAAAATATGACCTGATGATTCTCTGTATTTCCTCCATGTCTGTTGTTATGTCCCCCTTTTCATTTCTGATTTTGTTAATTTGGTTATTTTCTCTCTGCCTTTTGGTAAGTTTGGATAAATGTTTGTCTATTTTGTTGATTTTCTCGAAGAACCAACCCTTTGTCTCTTTGATTCTTTGTATTGTTTTCTTTGTTTCTGTTTTGTTGATTTCAGCTCTCAGCTTGATTATTTCCTGCCGTCTACTTCTCTTAGGTGAGTTTGCTTCTTTTGTTCTAAAGTTTTCAATTGTTCTGTTAATTCACTAGTGTGGGATTTTTCTATGTAGGTATTTAATGCTATGAACTTGCCTCTTAACACTGCTTTCATTGTGTCCCATAAATTTGGGTATGTTGTGTGGTCATTTTCATTGAATTTTAGGAAGTCTTTAATTTCCACTTTTATTTCTTCCTTGACCCATTGATGATTCAGATGAGCACTGTTTAATTTCCATATGTTTGTGGGCTTTCTGGAATTGGTATTGCTGTTGACTTCTAGTTTTAAAGCATGGTTATCTGATAAGGTACATTGGGTTATTCCAATTTTTTTGTATTTGTTGAGGTTTGTTTTGTTACCGAGTATGTGATCAATTTTTGAGAAGGTTCCATGAGGTAAAGAGAAGAAGGTATATTCTTTTCTGTTTGGATGGAATATTTTATAGATGTCTGTTAAGTCCATTTGAGTCATAACATCTGTTAGTTCTCTTATTTCTCTGTTCATTTTTTGTCTGATTAACCTGTCCAGTGGTGAGAGGGGAGTGTTGAAGTCTCCCACTATCAGTGTGTGGGGTTTAATATATGATTTAAGCTTTTGAAGTGTTTCTTTGACATATGAAGGTACCCTGGTATTTGGAGCATAGATGTTTAGTATTGAAATTTCCTCTTGATGGATTTTCCCTGTGACTAATATGAAATGTCCTTCTTTGTCTCTTTTGACTGAAGTCTATTTTGTTAGATATTAGGATAGCTACACCTGCTTGTTTCTTAGGTCCATTTGACTGGTATATTTTTTTCCCAACCTTTTACTTTGAGACGATGTCTGTCTTTGAGGTTGAGATGCATTTCTTGTATGCAGAAGAGGGATGGGTTCTGTTTTCATATCCAATCTGTTAGCCTGTGCCTTTTTATGGGTGAGTTGAGTCCTCTTACATTAAGGGATATTAATGACCAGTGGTTGCTATCTCCTGTTAATTTAGTTTTCATCGTTGGTGATGTTATTTTGTGCATTATTTTCTTCTTCAGGATTTGCTGTAATGAGATCATCAATTGTGTGTGTTTTTGTTAGTGTAGCCATCTTCCCTGGGTTGGAGTTTTCCTTCTAGTATTTTGTGTAGGGCTGGGTTTGTGGCTAGGTATTGGTGAAATCTAGATTTGTCATGGAATATCTTGTTTTGTCCTTCTATGGTGATCGAAAGTTTTGCTGGGTATAGTAGTCTGGGCTGGCATCCGTGGTCTCTCAATGTCTGCATAATGCTTGACCATGATCTTCTGGCTTTCATTGTCTCCACTGAGAAGTCAGGTATAATTCTGATAGGTCTACCTTTATATGTTACTTGTCCTTTTTCCTTTGCAGCTCTTAATATTCTTTCTTTACTCTGTATGTTTAGTATTTTGATTATTATGTGGCAAGAGGACCTTTTTTTTCGATCCAGTCTATATGGTGTTCTGTAAGCTTCTTGTATCTTCATAGGCATATCTTTCTTTAGGTAGGGAAAGTTTTCTTCTATGATTTTGTTAAATAAATTTTCCGTGCCTTTGAGTTGACTTTCTTCTCCTTCTTCTATACCTATTATTCTAAGATTTGGCCTTTTTATGTTGTCCCACATTTCCTGGATATTTTGGGTTAAGCTTTTGTTAGATTTAATGTTTTCTTTAACTGATGAGTCTATTTCCTCTATTTTATCTTCCACACTTGAGATTCTCTCTTCCATTTCTTGTATTCTGTTGTTAATACTTGCATTTGTGGTTCCTGTTCTTTTCCTTATGATTTCTGTTTCTATAATTCCTTCGGCTTGTGCTTTCTTTATTTTTTCTATCTCAGTTTTCAAGTCCTGAATAGTTTCTGTTATATGTTTGAGTTCTTTTTCTTCCAATTTTTTGTTTGTTTTTTTTCTTCCATTTCTTTAAGGTAATTTCTCAATTCATCTTTAATAATTTCAGATATTCTCTTGTGGTTATTTTTTAGAATATTTTCTTCTGGGTCATCGATATTTGGTTGTTCAGGTCTTACTTTTGTAGGGTCTTTGGGTTTCACTCTTATTGTGTTGCTCTTTGTGGTGTAGTTTGTGATCTTACCTTTTCTACTCATCTTTTCCTCTAATAGGTGTGGTTGGTGCTGTCTGAGATTCTGTTGAATAATCCCCGAGGTGCCAGTAGATCAAAAGCTAAGATGGTTTTCCTCGTGGTACAGTGTCACAGTTCTAGTTACTCCGTTGGTTATTCCTGTTCCTGGAGGTAGCTCAGTGCTCCTGTGTTTTGGTCTGCTCTCTTGGAGTTTGCTGTCTCAAGCCTACTTTGATCTAGGCTGCTGGCTTTGATCTGTTTCTGTAAATCTTGGTCTGGATCTCCTCTTGCAGATGTCTCTGGCTTGGAGTTAGACCTGTTCTGGTGGCAATCGCTGACTCTGGATCTGGTCACTGGTTCAATCCTGATCTGCTCATGTCCTGGGACCCCACTCCAGTTCCGGGTCACAGATTCTGAGTCAGGTCCTTGGCTCAATCAGTGTCCCAGGACTGGGTTGGCTCCCAGGGCTGGATTTGCTCCTGGCTTCTGCTCCCAGTGGAGCTTGTTTTCCCTAATGATGTTTTATCTATTCTCATAGGATCAGTGCCTTGCTCAGCCAACATCAGAGAAGCCTCCTCAGAGACTGAGGCAGCATGCACAGGCCTGCACAGGCCTGCATGAGGTGATCTGAATATACATTATGGTTTCCACTTGAGCAAGGGTTTTTAGAACAGAGGGAGGGGCTTCTATGAGCCTTCAACAGTACACATTTCAAACTCCTTTGCATAGTTTGTGCTTTGGCAAATAATAAAAATAGAGCTTAAATGATAACGAACAAATATTTTCAAAAAATGAAGTATTAGTTGACTACACCTGGAAACTAGCAGAATTATAGGTTAATCATACAAAAAAATCATACAAAAATATTCCTGTACCCACTCAAACCATCAGTCAAGAGTAAAAAGGAGGGATATTTTGAGATGTGAAACGTATAAAATTGATTTTTTTCATTAATCCTTTCTTTGGAAGATACTCATATGTACATTTATGAAATCAGAAAAGACAGAGAAATGAGCTGTCCAAAAGAATGAACTGAACACAAGAGGATGGGGATGACAGCATCTATAATTCAGGCCAGGACGGATGGTATCAGGAAGGCAGAGGAAACTAATTGAGAATATTAACACAGCATAGCCTGTTGGTGTTCTAAATTAAACACTGAAAAGCTCAACAATAAATTTGCAGCAACAGTGGCATGGCGTATTAAAAGCCCAGACTGCCCTGGAGAAGTTACACCAATAGAAAACATCTGAATTATTGATTAGCCTCAGAATGTTGTACAGAAAATAAAACATATCTGCCTGACTGTCTACCTCTGTCAATTCCCTATGATGGAGGACTTGGTGGCCCTTGAAAAGAATGAGGCACCTCTAGATTTGCTGGTGTCAAACAATAACCAGCATGAACTAGAAGTATCAATAACAATAATAAAGAGTCCTTTGAAAATATACTTTGGGTATAGCTTGAGTGGCTATCAATTAATGGCTCCCCTCCATCAAATCATGTTTGGGAAGAGAAGAATTTGAAACCTTAAACATGCACCAAACAAGAACAATGCACATGCCAAAGTATGAATACACATGCCAAAGTATGAATACACATGCCAAAGTATGAATACACATGCCAAAGTATGAAAGAGGGGAAAGCCTGTGAGCTCAGCCTACACAAAGAACTACAGGCTGCTAAGGAATCCTGAGGAAGGGGAAGAAAGTACATTCCACAGGAAAGAGCCCACCAATTGGTTATCCAGTACCAAATGGTTAGCCCTAAAAACATATATTTGATAATATTATAATAACTGAGTAGGTCGTGTTTAGTAAAGTATTTGTATATACATACATGCACGTAACTATGATTAATGAGAAAGAGCAAGGAGTGATCTACAGGAAGGATTGGAAGGAGGAAAGAGAAGGGGAAAAGTGATATAATTAGATTATAAACCCCCAAAAGGAAATAATTATACAAAGAGAGTTCAGGAGGTAAATAAGAGGATCTATGGGAAAATTCACACCATGTACATGAAAGCATAGACATATTGAATATATGTATGTATGCAATGCATACATATTTATATGTATTATGAATATATATATATACATATATTGAATATGATATACATGTTTGGTATTTTAAAAAAACAATCTGGCATCTGGGTTGATTATTCAGTGGGTCAAAGTAATTACTGCCCCAGTGTGAGAATTCAAGTTTTAATTCCCAGAAGCAATGCAAATCCTGGCATGTCAGCATGTCTGTAATTTCAGTGTACCTATAGCAAAACAAAAAGTGAAGACGGGGGAATCCCCAGAAATTCAAAGGTTTACTGGCCTGGTATAGGTGGAGCTGAATAAGAAACTCTGACTGAGGCTGGGAAGATAGCTAACAGCCAAGGAACTGGCTGGGCAATCCTGAGGACCGGAGATTGAACCTCTAGGTACCACATAAAAAAACTTGGTGTGTAACCCCAAGTGTGCAGTGGGGGATAATCTCTGCTGAGGAACAGTCAGAGGGTCACTGGGCCTTGGTGGTTACCAGCAAGCTCCAAGTTCAGTGAAGGAGCCTGTCTAAAGGGAATAAGACTGGCAGTGATGAAGGATGGCATCTGAGACCTCCTTCTGTCCTCACTGACACACATGCACCGCACCTGCATGTGTGTGTGCACAAACCACGTGCCTGCATTCCCTGTACAAAGGGACCCTGCCTCAAGGACTGTGAAAGGTGAGGGCCCACACTTGAAGCTGTCCTCTGCCTCTATGTGTGTACCATGACATGTGTGCACTGACAGTCTCACACACATGGCCATGTACACACATATACACACACAGACACATACACGTGCACAGACATCCTATGTCAATGCACACACAGACAGTCATTTGAGAATTTTCTCTAATTCTAAGCTATTTCCATAGTATGACTATTTTATGCCTTCATTTTTCTGATCTTTTTTTCAAGATGCCGCACCCATAGCATCCATTTCTCAAACCTTCACCTTGCCATCTGTTCTGCACTTGATTGACTAATAGAACTCTTGAGAACATAATGGCTCTCTCCCATCTTCCAGTCACTCAAGAAGTAAACCCTGTGCTTGCAAAGCAAAGCTGTTTGGTTCGATGACCTCTCCACCATGAAGAGGAGCAGCCTGTACTACCGGCCTCTTCCCTACCTGCAGGCAGGAAAAACAAACTTCTTCTGACTGTCTCCGCCCACTGATCGATCTGTTTGCCTTTGCTTCTCTGAAAGCAGCCGAAGTTCTTAACTGTAAGTGTTCATGAAGTAATTCAGCATCTCTGAGTTGAGGACTCACTGCTGAAGGTTCCACTGAAATGTGATTGACTGGACTTTTACAATTGTAGCCAATTAAGTCACACTCTAAAGTCTCAATTGTCCTTTTTGAGGGACTCAATTCTCCAGCTTCTCTGTTAAGTCTCAAGGGCAGCAGTAAGTCAATACTCAGTTCTAACACACTAAATCATTTCACAGTTAAGTGGATTTCTGCTTATAATTCTGATTTGTGTAAAGCTGAGGACTTATTCTCACTAATGGCAAAAGCAAGTAATCTGGACTTTGATTCCACGGTCTGGCCATATAATAGCCACTCCTGACAGGTAGCAGACAGAAGGGTTTGGTCTTCATTAGGTAACCAATGTCTGGGAGTTTGGAGCACAATATTTATGCTTACCCTGAAAATCCTATAAACTGATAATTGGAAATGCAGGGGTGAAAGTCGTTAGCAATTGGTCCTTACATTCATAAATGGAATCTGTTTGTGCTTTGTTTGCACACATTTCACTTCTATAGTTTCAAAAATCAAACCTTGTTTTCTCCTCTCTAAAACTAAACTTTACTTTCTAATGTAAATTTCTGTATTTGAAAAACAAATATTCTTTGTCCTTTCCCAACCCAAACTTTGTCTTCTAATTTTGTAGATACAGATACAATGATGGTTAAAAAGAGGTTAAAACTGGAATTTCAAGATTGAATAAAACAAGAAATAAAAAGGAAAGGACATGCTACTCCTAAGCATGGTAGGGGGAGAAACTTTACTAAATATATGGGCAAGCATAGCCAGAAGCAGGGATGTCTGAAAGAGTCCAGAGTGAACGTGAGCAGGCTGAGCTGGGCCCTGTGGGGAGAGGGGGAAGGGGAAAAAGAAGGGAGAGAGGGAAACCGGGTACCAACAAGAGGAGGTCAAGGTACAGGACGGGAAGGTAGCCAAAATGTCTGGATTATATAAGGAAGAGCCTCTGGGGGAAGCGCAGCCCATGTTCAAACCTTTGCAGGAACACATTTTGTTGCCACAGGCACCCAGGAAAGGAACAGCTGCATCAGAAGGCAGCTTTGTGCTTCCCTCTATATACTGATCAGCTCTTTCCTAACTCCAGTGAACTTTTTGCCCATGCTTTACTTATAAGTTTAATTAATTTAGAGTTTACATTTAATGCTATGGTACAATTTGAGTTGGATTTTATACATAGTAAGCTGTATGTGTAAAGATCATTTTCCTTTCAGATAGGGGTATCTGACGGTACTAGAAACACTGCTTTGAAAGAATATATTTTCTTATTAAATTTTATTGGCATCGTTTTTTGGAAATCAGATACACATTCATGTGTGGGTTTGCTTCTTGGCTCTCTGTTTGGTTCTATTTTCCTATGTTTGCACCAACAACACATGGTTTCATTGACTGTATCTCTATAATAGTCTTGAAATCAGATAATGTTAATCCTTCTATTGATTCTCTTTTTTTCAGTTCTTTTGGATACTCTGAGTCATGGCTATCCATTGCAACGAGAAAACGTCTCCTGGGATTTTGCCTGGCACTGTGTGGCAATAGCTTAGTAATTTTGTCTCTTGATTCATATGCAGTATATGCTTCCAGCTTGCACAGTGTTCTTCACTTTGTTTTGGTTGCGTAACACAGTATGCTGTGCACAAGTCTTTTAACATTTTTTTTGTTTGACTGACCACTAAGCATGTCATGTTTTTGTTGTTATATTAAAGGCTGCTTTTTCAATTCAAAGTGTTTTGTGTCCATAAAACTGCTGTTGCTTGCCTCCCAATTTATCATTACTACCAGTAAAGTAAATATGAACTTCAGAATATGAACATTATTCCTGTTTCCAGGAATGTTAATCCATTTTCTTCTAAGCCTTTCCAATTCATATTTATTGTAATGATGTGCAAATCTATACTTTATCTGAGTATGTTATAAAGTATGAATAGACTACTGTGCTAATAAACTAAACAGTTTATTTAATGAATATCAATATGAAGTATTTTCTTTAATGCTTTATAGACAAGTTCAGGCAGATGTGCTCATTATATACAATACCTACCTTTGCAATATCTTTTTAATGTTAAAATATTACATAGTAAATTCTAATAGTATTTTAAAGAATATTTTGTAATCTATTCTTATGATGTATAAGTTATTTCCAACAAGAATTACTTTGAAACAGAAAGAATTTGATGTAATAACCCTTGCCTTACCATGTGGCTGAGGTAGACCTCGAACTTATGATGAGCATGCTTCTACCTCATGAGTACTGGGATTATAGGCATGCACCATCACTCCTGACTCTGTAGCATCTCTTTCAGATCTGTAGCTATGTAACCTGTATTATACTTGAAGATTAAATCTGTAATACTCTGAACTTCTCTGTCCCCTGATAAAACTTTGAGATGGACAAAATTCCACACAGTACCAGCCAAAGTCCCAGGAGACACTTCCGTTGTTGCAATTGAAAGGCATCTCAAAAGTCACATGGAAACACAAAAGCCTCGGAGCATCAAAAGTACTCTGCAAAATAAGAATGGTGCCTGAGTGTCTGTAGGAGAACATAACACAAACACAGACATCTCAGGTTAGCTATCTAAGTGACTGGTGAGCTGCTAGTAGGAAATGGGACATATTCAATTTGTGGAACCCAGGGATAAAACGGTTATTATCACATATCAAGTGCTAATAAGTGGCAAGGCTAAGGAGTTAATGCCATCTAATTTTCAGCAAGAGAGAACTAAGCATTTAAAAAGCAGCCTTTATCAGCTGCTTCTGTGTGTGTTCGTGTGTGTGTGTGTGTGTGTGTGTGTTATACGTAGTGTCTACGTGTCTGAGTGCACATGTGTTATGCAGGCTGGCTGTTAACATTGGGTAACTTTTATTTCTCTCCACCTTATGTATTGAGGCAGGGACTCCCATTGAACTTGGAGTTCATTGCCTGGGCTATAAGGCTAACTAGAGAGCTCTTGGGAGACTCCTGAGATTGCAGGCATACACCATTGTGCCTGGTTCTTACATGGATACTGGAATCCTAACACAGGTCTTCATGTTTGTTTGGCAAGCTCTTTATCAACTGAGCTGTGAGCCCAGGCCTATTAACCTTTTACAAATACTATGGAGCTTACAGAAACCAATGGTGGAATGGTAGCAAATAGTCTTGCGTCTATTTCTTTTTCAAGAGGGAATTTGAGCGTATATTCTCCTTTGAAAAATATGTTTTTAATTGAAAAAGAATTACATCACTTCCCCCCTCCTGTTTTTCTCCTCCAGCCCCTTCTAGCTATGCTACTCTGTTGAATACCTTCATGGTACCCCACTCTCAAGTTGATAGCCTCTTTTTATTATTATTGTATATATAAATATATATATATATGTATTTGTGTGTGCATATATATGTGCACAAATATATATAAATACAACCTACTGAGGCCTTTTTTGTTGTTTGTGTGTATATGGTTTGGTGGCAAATATACTCGTGGATCTATTTTTAAAAATTTTCTACAGAGAAAATTCTGGGTCAGAACAGTTTAACTTCTAACCTTTAACCAAACTTAAAAAAAAATGTAATAATACCATTTCTACACAAAGATTTTCAAAAGCAAAGAAAAGAGGACTATTTTTCACCTCAGATTGGTATTCTCCTAGACACAGACTTCACCCAGACAGACCAGATCCTGCAACAGAGGAAAACTATAGAACAAAATGCTCCACGTACATAGATTCTGTGTTCACTGAGGTTTCTGTCCTGCCCGGTTCCTGCAATCGTTAAGTTCCAAAGAAATCACACAGAAGTCTACATTAGCTATAAACTGATTGGCCCATTAGCTCAGGCTTCTTATTAACTCTTACGGCTTATATTAGCCCATTATTCTTATCTGTGTTAGCCACATGGCTCAGTACCTTATTCAGCGGGGCATCATATCTTGCTTCTTCTGTGTCTGGGCCAGGACTGCAGAGGAATGGGCTTCCTTCTTCCCAGAATTCCCCTGTTCTCATTGACCCACCCCTACTTCCTGTCTGGTTGTCCCATCTTCCTGCCCAATCAGCGCTTATTTTAAAATATAATTGACAGAATACAGACCATTGTCCCACACCAATTCTGAACTGGCTTTTGCAGATTAAATCCAATCATGTATGATCTAGGTGAGCTTATTTCAGGAACAAAAGGTCAACATAATATGCAAATTTTAACCATTACGATTTGAAATACTGGCACATTAAAATAAGGTGGTTACAATAAATGTAAAAGAAAACATTGAGAAGACCCAGCAACTACTCTTAATATAAACCTCAAGAAACAAGAAATATAAGAGCAAAAAAACCCCTCCTCCCCAAGTGTGGGGGGTCTACCCTGTTGGAATCTGTAGCCTGTATCCCTACAAAACTTCCGGCAGGTATGTGCATATGTTTCATCAGTTTCTCGTTAAGCAGACAAGGGCTGTGAACACAACTTTTAAACCAGTTTTCCTTCTCTTTTTCTTACCTGCATTTGCTGTCTAGCAGCTCCAGTTCAAAAGAGCATGAGTAGTGAAAGTAGGCATTTTATGTTGTTCCTCATCTTAAAGGTGTGGCTGTAGAAGCGCACCAAGGCCCTGGATGCTCTCTACTAAACAAGAAAAAACAAAAACAAGCAAAAAAAACAGGCGAGTAAAATGAGAACAAAATAGATTTCTGGAGCCCCTGGGTGTTTATTAAATAGTTTAGCTGTAGATGACCTTTGCCTCTCCCTTTCGACACTAAGTAGAAAGGAAAACTCCACCTCCTCTCCTAGTTGAGGCAAGACAAACCTCAAGTAGGCACTAGGCAAGTGTCCTATTGCTAACCTGTATCTTCAGTCCTAATGATGAATTTTATAGCATTAAATTTCTTTCTTTCTTTTTTTTTTTTTTTTTTTTTTTTTGGTTTTTCCAGACAGGGTTTCTCTGTGGCTTTAAAGCCTGTCCTGGAATTAGCTCTGTAGACCAGGCTGGTCTCGAACTCACAGAAATCCACCTGCCTCTGCCTCCCAAGTGCTGGGATTAAAGGCATGCACCACCACCGCCCGGCTAAATTTCTTGATATGTGAAAAAATAATCTCCCCACCTTGTCTTTAGCCCTGCAAATTATTTTGACCATTGTTTTAATTACTCCTATCATCATTTATTTTATTTACATTTAAAGTCCAGCAACATTCCAGAAAGAAATCTTTATAAGGATAGATGTCTTCATGATATTCTGTTTCCCTGCCTTGAACGTAGTATGACTCTTTAATTATTTTGAGTTTCTTAAATTGTGTTTTAAAAATATGAAATCTATTCTATAAAATTAATGATGTAATATTTATGTTGTAATTGGGTATTTTATTTTATGCATGTTCATAATTTATTATTTTTCCTGTGCAGAAAATGCTCTTAGCTGCTCTGCTTCTTTTCTTTTCTTTTACTTTTGAAACAGGCTCTCTTTATGTTGCCCTGTCTGTTCTGAAGCTTGATATTTAGACCAAGCTGCCCTCAAACTCACAGAGACTCTCCTGCTTCTGTCTCCTGGGTTCTGGGATTATAGGAGTGTGTCACCATGCCTGGCTGTTCTACTATTTCTGATGATATTTCCCAAATTATCTTTAATTTTATATAGTGATGCCATGATTAATTTAAAATAATGGTGAATGTATAAAAGTCTAAATTTTTCTATTAGTATTAAATTTTATTATTATTATAATTGTATTTATCAAACACATACTCAGATGAGAAGAATCCCTTTACTTTTATTATTTAAAACGTGATTTTTATCATGTTTAAAGATGGTTTCATCTTTAATTTGAATATAGTCTTGAACTTAAGTCCCAACTGATCTTGAAACCCTCAATCGCCTTTCTCATTTCATGGAAAATAGTAGTTGAGCTGTGCAGATTCTCAACAATTTATCATAGTGTATGCATATTAGCAGCCACACACACATATCAAATCAGGAGTACATGCATAATTTAGTTTCTCATGTTTTTGGCTTGTCGTAAAGAATCATGCTTATTTGGATTCTAAATTTACTTTTCTGATGAACATCTTAAGATTGAGTGCCACTCATCTCCTTTGTTCATCATGTTTTATTATCTGTGATTATATAAAGCAATTTCTGACTGTTGTACTAGTGATAGACTGCATAATTATTCTCATATATGTATATATATGAAACATCTTATATATATACATATATGCACACATACATATGTATATATATGAAAACAATATATATGTTATGGTTTGTAAGGATTAAAAAATACAATTACAATGACCTCTCCTTGGCTGAGTGCTATGCCTTGGACATCTATATATTCAGCATAAGCAATTGGATATTGAATCGAGACTCAGAGAGACCCAGCTCTGTGTGTGAGTTTGACGACATGGCTAAGATTAGAGATCTTCAAGGGAATAAGACGACAAAGAAGAAAAAGTTAAACCTGTTTTTGTTTCAGTGTTAGGATGTTAGGGGAACCAATGGTAAAACAGATACTGGTGGAAAACAAAGAAAATGGTAACAAATAGATGACTGTGATGTTCTAGAAGACAAGTTTCAAAATGCAATCAATAATTAATTAATGTTAATGGGAACTCAAAGAGGTGAAGATCATCACTGAAGCTTACCCTTGGCATCTGGCAGTGCAGAGGTGTTTACAGCAATGGCAATTTGCAAAGGACTGAAGTGACAGCCTAGCTGAAATGTGCTTTCAGAAACTTGAAGGGCAGGGCTAGGGAGACAGCTCAGCAGCTAAAGGTGTTTGGTCCCAAGCCAATGACCTGAGTTTGATTGAGGCATTTTGTATATGTTTCACAAATATTGTAATGATAATAATATCATTTCCTTTTCTTTCTTGTTTCCACTATTACTCTTCAGCTAACATACTCATGTTGCTTGAGGATTTTCTTTGCATTCATTTTTTCCCCCATTGGTTGTATGGCTCCAGAAAAATTTTCTTTTTAGTATAATAGAGATAATTCTTCACAATCCATAATCTGTTATGATTTCCATGATTTTTATTTACAGGTATCTTTCAATATCCTATAAAATATTACCTATATATGAACATTTATAAGATCTGATCTTAACTGGTCTTCCTTAGGTAATTTTTAAAAATTTTAATATATTTTAGTAATATTAATAATATATCAACTTGATGTTAAAATATATCACTTTTCCCCCTTCCTTTTCATCCCTCCAAACCTTCCTATGCCACCACCCTCATGCCATCTATCTTTGATGATAGAAGAGAGACAGACAGACAGACAGACAGACAGACAGACAGATAGACAGACAGAAATAACTGTTGAGAAAGGACGAAAGGACGAATTAGCCTCTCCTAGGAATGAGACCACAACAGGAGTTATCCCTGAAATCACAACAAAAGTAGACTCAGTAAGCAGTATTTATATATTGTTCATCTATATATCTATCTGTTGTGGATCTTCATCTAGGGGTTGGACCCTGTGAGATTTTTTATTTTGCCCTGTGTAACTGTCACCCCTCATCAAAGAAGCTGTTTTAAGACAAATGGAGGCTGCCACAGAAAACAATAACTGAACACAAATCAAAGGCCAACCAATCATAATAAGCCAAGTCCCAAGGGGTACATCTACAACACAAGGCCAACCAATCATAATAAGCCAAGTCCCAAGGGGTACATCTACAACAC
>PVIU01015906.1:0-44223 GCA_004026605.1 Ondatra zibethicus
AAAAAAAAAAAAAATCAAAGAGGTGTCCACAAAAGTATAAAATGTACCTAACAGTGTCAGTTGTTACTCATTCAAGGTCACAACATTCAATTAAGACTGCTCTAGGGTGGTGCTGGCAAATAGCTGGTTACTAGCTGCAAAATGTCTATGGAGTTAATTAAACAAAAGTTAAAAGCCAGTCCCTTGATCACATTCCTCACATTTTAAGTGATTTGAAGTCAAGTATGTCTGTCCAGCAGCTACTGTATCAGAGACAGAACATGCCTGTCACCACAGAAAGCCCATTTCCACTGATCTAGAGGTAAATATACATAGGTTAAAAAAAAATATTACAAATCCTATTTCATCAGTAAAGCACTCTCTTCTAATCCACCCTAAATTGCTTCTGGTAAACCATGGGACTTAGTTCTTATCTCTCACAAAGGCAATACATCATAATTCTGAGAAAAAAGAACAGGAGTCCCACAGCAATCTGAATCTCTCTTTTCTATTCTTTCAGTAATTTATACAACCTGACCTGAGGAAAAAAGAACATTTCCCCACTATACCTTGTTCAATACAGTCACACCTGCCGGGTCTTGCTCACAAGTTACACTTGTATGGTCAACATTCTCTTTGTAAATTCTCCTTTCCATATCAAGTGCCCCTGATCCCTCAACATATTACCCTATCACTCACAACAGAGCTGACACAGTCTCTGGCAGACAGGCTGTCTGCAATGACAGTCTGAAAAACTCATGAGTTTTATCCACTCTCACGTCTCCTGTGACCCTGTACAACAGTCCTGTGGGTGTGCAGGAGACTGCCTTTCCTTCATCATAAAAACAAAGCCTTGATTTCTGTGAAGTCAATAAGTTACCTCTGTGTTTACAACACAGAATGATAAGCAGAACTCTGTTTTCCTGTAAGACTGAAGCATTTAGGGATATGTGTTTTCCTTTGCTTTTTTTCAAGACTGCAACAACACTGCAAAGCACTCTGTGAGAATTACATCAGCCTGACCTGTCATTGTTTGAATATCACAGGGGCCTCATGCACAGGAAGGAAGCCAGCAGAAGGACCTATGATTCCGAATTCAAATGCCTCCACATCTCTGAACAAGAGCCAGGAGTGGTGGTACACACCTTTAACCCAACACTCAAGGAGTCAGAGTAGGTAGGTTTCACTGAGTTCAAAGCCAACCTGGTGTATATAGCTAGTCCCAGGCCAACAAAGTCTACAGAGAACTCCCGTCTCAAAAAAACAAACTAAAGAACTTGAATGAAGTTTTCATAATGTAATACAATGGTAGAGATTTTAAAACAAGAACCTGAGAAGAGTTTTGTGGAACATTTAAGAAAGGAACTGTCCATAGAAGACCTCCTCACGAAAGAGACAGCCAGTGGGGAGCTTGGGAAGCAAGATAAACTTGTTCTTCTTTGGTGATTACTATTCTGACTTTTTGGATTATCATTTTATTACAAGCAGAAAACACTTTGAGTGTCTGCACTGTATTTCTCTGGAGCACTTACTTCTTTTTGCCCTCAAGTCCCAGACATTGATGGTCACTGAGCAGAAAGGCCAGTCACCTATCACCAGAAAACGATACATGAACAGCTGTTCCCTACTAGCCAAAAAAGAAACGTATGACTCTGAGAAAATACCCAAAACTGAGAATGATGGTGTGCAAACAAAATTTTCCTGGGGAATTCTACCTAGCTTGACTTCAAAGAACTGGGTAAGACTTTCACAAACAGGAAGGAATGATTTAAGAACAAGACAGAAAGGCATATGGATCTTTAAAAAAAAAAAAAAAAGAGGAAGAAGTCTGTGTTGTCAAGCTGAGTAGTCAAGAAACCAGAAATGTGGGCTGAAGCCAAATGGAAATAGAGTCTGTAAAATGTAACAGCTGTTTAAAGGGGTGGGGATGTGGGGGAGACACGAACATCTGACTCAGCCAGGATGAAAGGAAAAGAAAGAATTATACCGCTCCCCCTGCAGGGTGAAGCCAGGTACTGATTTAGAAGAGCACAGTTATTCATCAGCCCAGGTTGGAAACTGCAAACTAAGATTAAAATCCACAAAAAGGGCAGGCATGTGAAGTAGCACGTGTGCATGTGCGTGTGTATGCACATATATGTATACACACAAACATATCACTTCTCACTAATGGGAGCCAGAAAGTCCCATATTCTGCATTGACATATGTTTGTTTGTTTGTTTTAAAGCAAATACTGTACAAATGCTCAAATACAGGTCAACTCTTTCAAAGGCTTAACCATCTGCCTAGGAAGTAAAAGAAGGGAACTGAGAAAATATAAAATGGAACAGAAACAAAATAAAAATCTGAAAACACTTCATAAACTAATTATAAGCATTAACAGAAAGAAATAGTAAAAATGGGACAGTCCCGGCCGGGCGGTGGTGGTGCACACTTTTAATCCCAGCACTCGGGAGGCAGAGGCAGGGGGATCTCTGTGAGTTCGAGACCAGCCTGATCTACAGAGCTAGTTCCAGGACAGGCTCCAAAGCCACAGAGAAACCCTGTCTCGGAAAAAAAAAAAAAAAAAGGGACAGTCCCAATAAATAGATTTCATAGGCTTTTAAAACCATTTGTCTTTCCCAACTTTCACATAAGAGGAACAGAAACCACTCAGAAAGAAAAACAAAGCAGGAGAGAGAGCAACAGCAGCAGGAAGCTGCAGACAACGCCTTGCAGTGGGCAGGCACCACAACCACACCATGCAGGAAGACTACACAAAAGGAATAAATTATTGGAATCTCATGGGCAACTATTCAGATACTAAATTATTTATAATAACCAGGGGATATTTCCATTAATATTTTTGTCAATTGCTTTGAATCTAGGGTTTCAGAAGCCACTGTTTACCTACTCATTTTGAAAGGTAAGATAGTTTGGATCTTCAGTTTAAGTAGGCTTTAATTTTCATAGTAAATATTTAACTTTAGAACATCTAACATTATGGCAAAAAGGCAAATATTTACTTGACTTAATCATTATATATTGTTCTATTTCCCCTATAAATAAAAAATGTAGGGTGAAACCTAAAATTCACGCCTAAATTTGGTCACAGATTAAAATATGCTTTTAAATTTATAAGGGTAACCAGTCTATATACCATAGCCCTTTTACTAAAACAAAATAATCAAATGGTATTTTTAAATACTGTAATAGCACACATAGTGATTTTTAAAAGATAGTCAACTCAAATAACTACTACAGTTTTTTTTGCATGCTGTGCATGTGTGATACTGTTTTTGTTAAGGATCAACAAGCTCTCACACCTAGGCACAGGCTGTATCACTGAACCACACTGTCAGCTGCACTATCCCTGGACATTCACAGGTCTCAGTCCAAAGACAGAAGACCATCTTTGGAGTTCTACTCTAGGCCACCATCAGGGAAAGAGGACCAGAATGGAGGAGAACGAATGCTCATCCATATTGCAAGATTAGGGCAACCACAATAGTTCAACTTGGCTTAGGTTTAAATGCGATCCTCTCCACATCATGACCCTGAAAGCTCCACTAAGGTGGCAGATTTCATCACGTGCAGCTACTCTGACAGACAGGGATTTCCGCCTTTGTTAACAACAGGCTTTGCCCTGAACAGAAGCTGTCATAACTTGAGATCAAAGTCTATGTGACAAGGATTTGCTCCTTTCCTTACTTAGAGTACAGGCACTGTGTACATGGCCAGTCAATACGTTCCTCATAACTTCTTAACTAGTAATTTATGGACTATGACAGAATAAGTTCTTCTCAATTCAATATAAATTGTGCTAACAAGCCCAGCATTTGGAGGTGCTCGACCTACATACACAATCAGTTTCTCTTCTAAGTGACTATAAAAAACTGTCCTTGTATCAACTTTAATAACCAATCTAGTTGAGTTCTACAGAGAAAATGGACTACAATCACTATCATTTTACAAATGTTTTTCTTGGCTCAAGATTGAAATGTTCACTAATTAAAACTTCAAGTGTGCGGGTGACAAAAACTGTTACCTACAAAATAAAAATAACTAATCCCACTAACAACTCTCTACACAGAATTGAAGGTCTGTAATAATTGCTTAGGAATAGTGACTCTCTGCTAGGTAAGGTAGGATCTTAGGAGTTGGAGGCAGGATGATTCAGAATCATGGTCACCCTTCCTTGGGATTTCAAAACCAGGCTGTGGAACAAATGCAGTCTCAAAAGCCCAGCAGGGAAGAACCAGCTCTGGAGACATAACTCCAGTACAGTTAGACCAGCAGGGAACTCATCTTACTCAGGCACACCAGCCACACTCATGCGTTCTAAGGTCTTTCACATGGCTTAATTCAATACAAAATACAAAACCCTGAGACTTAGAAACATAACACAGTCGACAGTAAGAAATAAAACCACTTAATACAAAGGTTTCTGGAGCGGAGGACTGGGGAAGCCCAAAAATTCACATCACGAACAGGGTTTCGCTTACCAACTTGATATTTACCTCATTTTCTCCACCTTTAAATAAAGAGATACCATATTCAGGAGGCAGAGGCAAGTGAATCCCATGAGTTCAAAGTAAGCAAGTCTACAAAGTGAGCTCCATGCCAGCCAGGCTACACTGTGAGACCCTGTCTAAAAAAAAAAATATTAAGAAAAAAAAAAATAAGGGCTGGAGAGATGGCTCAGAGGTTAAGAGCATTGCCTGTTCTTCCAAAGGTCCTGAGTTCAATTCCCAGCAACAACATGGTGGCTCACAACCATCGTTAATGGGGTCTGGTGCTCTTTTCTGGCCTGTAGGCATACACACAGACAGAATATTGTATACATAATAAATAAATAAATATTTAAAATAAATAAATAGATAAATAAATAAATAAATAAAGAGAGTGGGGTATAGAGAGAGTGAGCACAGGGAATGGCTCGTCAAGTAAAAGGTGTTTGTTGAGAAAGTGTGGTGGTCCAAATTCAACCCCCAGAACCCACGCATAGGTAAGTGGGGGAGAGAACTCAGAAAGTTGCCCTCCAACTTCCTAAGCCCCTCAGCACATGTGTGCACACGTTTAAAGGAATGAATAAGTGAACCAGCAAACAAGACAGTCAATAAAAACTTAAAGACTGGGGTATAGTCCTGTGGTAGGAACTTGCACCTGGCACAAGTGCTCTAAATTTGAGCCCTGGCAAGGCAAAGAAGAAAGAGACAATGACAGAAGGAGGGACGGACGGACGGACAGACAGAAACAGACAGAGAACTCTAGAAAGGATGTTCAAGCAAAAGGAAAATGTAGACACACTGAAGCTACTGCACCAAGTTCAATGACACCAAGGCCCTTTCCTCCTTGTTTTTCGTCTCATTCCACTCTAGGCCTGTTCTTATTTTCCCTACCTATCTATCTATCTATCTCAGAGAGGAGCACCAAAGGGCACTATGACTTACAAGAGACGTAAATTGCTAGACCCTGCTGAAGAAAGAAAATCCCTCTTCTATAAAGCTCCCCCGAGACTAGAAAGCCTCACAAACTATTTGCTACAGGTTGCCTCAGGTAGAGAAGAACACATAATACCCCAGATTGAAAGGTGTCATATTTTACAAAATACAAATAAAGATCCAAAACAAAGATAAGTTCATTATGGAAGAAATTTTAAAATACATGTTTATGACTTTCATGTTTCTCTTAATATTTTTATGTGTATATCTGTGTGAGCTTATGTGCACCACAAGTGTACAGGTACCCACATGGCCAGAAAATGACATTGGGATCCCTTGGAACTAGAGTTACGGATGGGTAGTGGGAATGAACCTGGGTCCTCTGTTAGAAAAGCAAGCTCTTAACCAGAGCCAACTCTCTAGCCTCTCTTGGATGTTTCCAAAAACACCAATACCATAATAATCTTAGTTTGGAAACAATCTTACCATACTAGGTCCTCTTTCAAAATCTTAGTTTGGAAACAATCTTACCATACTAGGTCCTCTTTCAAAGATAAGCTAACAACACTGATTTTCAGCACTGACCTTACAGTATCACACTAAACAAAAAATTCAAAATCACTCTTGGCTACAAGCAAGGTCCAGAACAACCTGGGTTTAAAAGACTATCTCAAAAGAACAAGTAAAGGATTGCAGAGAGGTGGTGACCCACAGCTTTACCCTCCCCAGTGGGGAAGGGGGTAGCACAAAGGCAGGTGGATCTCTGAGTTCTAGGCCAGCCTGATCTACAGAGCAAGTTCTAGGACAGCCAAGGCCACACAGAGAAACATTGTCTCAAAAAAAAACAAAACAACAACAACAAAAAGTACAAGAATTGGGGATCAGGGAAGTGAAGAAAGACATTCACAGCTAGCTCAGTGGGTAGAGCATGAGACTCATTCTCGGAGTTGTGGGTTTGTGCCCCATATTGGACGCCAGATGAAGAAGGACGCTTAAAAGAAATCCCACACCAGTTCAGAATTGAAAATAATAGAGGGTTATTTATTTAGGGGTAGACTCACAAATCAATATCCTCTGCTGGAACAGAGAACAGCAACAGAATCCCCCAGCTGGAAAAGAGACCAGCTGCATTATAAATGGTATAAGAAGCTATGCCCAAGTGGGCGGGTAACTTAAAGACTACTGGCTGAGAGATTTCCTACAGCAAGGGAGGCAGGTGAGAAGAAGGAAAAGCTCTTCTGAGACATAAAAGCTGATTGCCTCTATTAAAAGTTTTGGAGGGGCTGGAGAGATGGCTCAGCGGTTAAGAGCACTACCTGATCTTCCAAAGGTCCTGAGTTCAATTCTCAGCAACCACATGGTGGCTCATCTGTAATGAGATCTGGTGCCTTCTTCTGGCCTGCAGGCATACATGCAGACAGGATACTGAGAATACTGTACACATAATAAATAAATAAATCTTAAAAAAAAAAGTTTGGGGGCTGGAGAGATGGCTCAGTGGTTAAGAGCACTGACTACTCTTCCAGAGGACCCAGGTTCAATTCCCAGCACCCACATGGCAGCTCACAACTGTCTGTAATTCCAGGGAATCTGACAACTTTACACCAATGCACATAAAATAAAGTTAAGTAAATCATAATAAATTATTTTTTAAAAAAAAAGTTTTGGACTTCACCACATGTGAAGTCAAAGTTTGGGGAAAGCTGCAGTTTCCCCAGATAATAAACTAACCAAAGCTGAGGGTATGGTTGACTCCCTTGTGTCAGACCATAGGAAAAAAGGTGGGTATACAGGTATTAGGCCAGTTACAGGCTCCACTACTGAAGCATAAATTTAGTGATGATCCTTACAGAAGGAAAAAAGATACATTTAGGATTTTGTAGGCATATTCAATACATTACCAAAAAGCACTGTATAGAAATCTATTCTTAGGCTAGGTGGTGGTAACATACACCTTTAATCCCAGCACTCAGGAGGCAAAGGCAGGCTGATCTCTGTGAGTTGGAGACCAGCCTGGTCTACAAGAGCTAGTTCCAGGACAGACTCCAAAGCTACAGAGAAACCCTGTCTTAAAACAAACAAACAAAAAAAAACCCAAATAAACAAACAAAAACCAAAATCTATTCTTAGTAGGGAAGTAATGGTGCACACCTTTAATCTTAGCAGAGGAAGGTGGGTCTCTGAATTGGAGTCCAGCCTGGTCTGCAAGGTTCCAGGACGGCCAGAGATACATAGAAAAACCCTGTCTCAAAAAAAAAAAAAACACTAATCTTAACTATGCTGTGATAATGATTATACAACTCCATGGCTATGCTTTCTAAATACATTCATGACTGTATGGTTTTAAAAGAAATTAATTGCCTGGTGTGGGAATTTTATTCCCAATAAATCTTATTAAAGAAAAAAAGTTAAGCTTTAAATCTCAAAGGAATAACTTTTATGATCACAAATAAAATCTAGTTCCTGGTTACTTAGTTAAAGTTTCAATGGAAACAGCAAATGCAGCATGTCCTGGCGGCTGACAAACTGTGGAGAGACCCAAATTCTCTCGGAATGAACAGCAAAATCAAGATTGGTTACCAGGGGTTTTGGTTTTTTTTTTTTTTTGGTTGTAGGACTTTTCCTCCTCTATAATTGCTTAAATTTTCTATCTTCTAATGTTCCTGTTTTATCCATTTGAGAAAATGTCTTTAAATCACCTTGACTAAATGAACAGCAACGATGTAGCAACACAAACATCCCTACATCCCACCACTCATCAGCAATACTGAATACCTGGGCCAAAATAAAATGATCAAGCATCTAGAGTCTAATTCAAATATCACATTTCTGGCAATTATGACGCCTCAGGAATCTTTACATTTTAAATCTAACTATCAGATCAAAGAGTTTCAGTTCTTATCTTTTCCAAGAACAATAAATCCAGTATCTCCATCACTAAAGGTTCCTCTCCATGTGGAATGTAAGCCAGCAAAGATTTCTCCACCCTGAATAGGAGGACAGTTACAATGGCTAAAAAATAAATGCTGTGTTCCTCTAGGCACAGAAATTAGAAGACTGACAAATATAGAGTCATCCATGGAAGGACCAAGGAGTAGAAAAGTCAGAAAGCACACCTACAGGAGTTTAACCATTTTCAAATGATAAATGATACATTTGGGAAATCCAATCAATGTACCTCTCTAGACCTGGATTTCATCTTCTTTTATTTTTCTTATTATATTTCTGTTTGTGTTTATGTCTGTACATGTGCATGCACACATGGAGTCAGAGGATAATCTGTGAAAGCTGTCCTCTCCTTTCTACCATGTGCTTCTGGAGAAGGAACTTAGGTCATGGGGGGGGGGATGGGGAGAAGCAGAGGGAGAGGAGAGGATAAATGAACGAGAGCACACATGCACAAGTAAGGCTGGGCACAGCCTATAATCTACTGTTAGGAAGGTACAGTCAGAGGGATCACATGTTTAAAGACAGCTTGGTCTTCATAGAGAGTTCCAGGCCAGCCAGGACTACACAGCAAGACCCTGCCTCAAAAAAGCAAACACGTAAAAGCAGAAATAAAGAAGCCATGGCTCTGAGAACTAACAGAACACAGAGAAGGTAATGTTAAATGCTGGTAGTGACAAAAGCTGGTTCAGTACAGAGCCAAAATGTTTTAAATAAGCAAAGCCAGACAAAGCTCTGAACTGCTTAGGTAGACGGGTGTGGGAGAACTCTGCAGACAGAAGCAGAGTGAGTTAAAGGCAATCCTTAACAACACAGCCAGTGCGGGACCAGCTCAGGCTATAGGAGACTTTGTCTCAAAAAGAAAACAAAGCGCTAGAGAGGTGATGAAGGGTGGAGGGAATAGGAAACTTGCTGCAAAAGCCCAATGGCTTGAGTTCCATCTCTGAAACCCATGTAAAGGTGAAGAGTGAAAACTGACTTGAGAGTTGTGCTCTGCCCTCCATATACATGGATGGATGGATGGATGGATGGATGGATGGATGGATGGATGGATGGATGGATGGATGGATGGAAGGAAGGAAAGAAGGAAGGGAGGGAGGGAGGGAGGGAGTCACATCATAGGCCAGGGATGTAGCTCATGGACAGAGTGTTTGCCTCTAATCAAAGAGGTCCTAAATCCAATCCCCAGCTCTGCAGCACCAAAAAAGAATATTCACTTAAAGTAAATATTCTTGTGTAATTTCCCTGATAATTAAATATCTTTCTCTTTTAAAAGGGGGATGTCATGCCAGGCGGTGGTGGCACAAGCCTTTAATCCCAGCACTCGGGAGGCAGAGGCAGGCGGATCTCTATGAGTTCGAGACCAGCCTGGTCTACAGAGCTAGTTCCAGGACAGGCTCCAAAGCCACAGAGAAACCCTGTCTCGAAAAACCAAAGGGGGGGGGGGGATGTCATTAACTATAGATTTAATTAATCTTCAATCCAAACACACACACACACACGGTATCAGTGAATAGAACAAACAGACTGGCCTCAAACAAGTTGCCCCTTATTTGAGTACGGCTGGGAATAAAGGCATGCAGCACTAAATCCAGTACCCACATATTTAAAATTCCTTGAATACCCTGTGTCCCATTCCCCAGAAAGGGGGAGGGTGTTGGTTTGATGTGGTGATTTGAATTTAGGCATTTAAACTGTCCCTCTAGTCTTGTTCCTACTTGGTGACACTGTTGAGGGAGAATTAAGAGATGCAGCCTTCCAGGAGGAGGTGTGCCACTGGAGGGCAGGTTTTGAGAGCTTAAAAACTAGCACCATTTCAAAGTCTCACTCTCCACTTAATGCTTGAGGTTGGAGATGTGAGTCCTGCTACTTGTCTGCTACTCTGCTTGCCTGTAATGAACTCTTAACTCTCTGGAATGGTAATCCCAGAACAAACTTTCTTTTGTAAATTGCCTTGGTCATAGTGTCACAACAACAGAAAAATAGCCATTATAGTCAATTAATAAAATAAAATTCCTGGACAACATCTAAAACTATTTTTTCTATTTTACATTTAGATTGTATAAACTATTAATTTTATTATTTTTTTGTTTTTGAGATAGAATCTCACTAAAGAAAATATGGCACCCCAAAATCAGAGTCAAAAGCAGGCAGGCCCCAAGACTTCAAGAAAGCTGCCACCTATGGTATTCCAAAAAGCTGCTAACCCCTCATGACACTCCTGAAGTCCTGAGGCCACAGAAACAGAACCTGATTTATTTACCACCCTACAGCTCAGAAGAGCAGTTTCTGGACTTGGTGAGGCCATCATCTCCCCTCATGACTCTGGAGCACAGGACACATTCTTCCATGCCCTTGAATGAAGACACCAACCTCTCAGAACAATAAAGGTTTGCTCTTACCATTTTGAGGTCAAACTGAGTCTATTCTTTCATTTTCCTCCATTGATTTATTGCTAGTCCAGGCTAAACCAGGCTGGCCTTAAACTACACACAGAGATTTGCCTGTCTCTGCCTCCCAAATACTAGTATCTGAAGTTGTACACCACCACACCTGACCCTAATATATGCAATAAAAAAATATTTTGTAATTTGAGCCCCCCCAAAAAATACTTCTATTAAATCTTCAGAATGGGGGGGGAAGCACTCATTTTTGAAGAATAGATTTGGACACTGTAATAGTGTTAAGTATCAACTTGAATATCAGAATCACCTGGGAGGTGGCACTCTGAGCATACCTGTGAGGGGTTGTCAGGATGGCAGTGATCATCTGAGCACGTCTGTGGGGGAGGGGTATCTGGAAGGCAGTGATCATCTGAGCACGCCTGTGGGGGAGGGGTATCTGGAGGGCAGTGATCATCTTGAGTATGGCAGTGGGAGGCACCATTCCTTGGCTGAGATCCAGGACCCTGTAGCTGGAGAAAGGGAGCCAAGCAGCTGCTTGCCTTGGTCTTCCTCTGCTTTGTGACTGAGGTCACAATAGGACTAGCTCAACAGGGTGGTGGAGCACGCCTTTAATCCCAGCACTGCAGAAGCAGAGGCAGATGGGTCTGTGGGTTCAAGGCCAGCTTGATCTACAGAGTTGAGTTTCAGGAAGGCCAGGGCTGTTACACAAATGAAACCCTGTCAAACAAAGAAAGAAAGAAAGAGAGAGAGAGAGAGAGAGAGAGAGAGAGAGAGAGAGAGAGAAAGAAAGAAAGAGAGAAAAAAAATCAAAAACAAGAAAACAAAACTACAGGACTACCTTGGGTTTCTGCTGCCCTGACTTCCCCACCATGACAGACCTGAAACTATGAACCAAAATAAACCCTCTCTTCCTTAAATTATTTTGATCAAGTATTTTATCACAGCAACAGGAAGAGAAACTATTCCATTCTTTCTGCACATAAATCAGTCTGAGGCCTCCTGAAGGCCATGCTAGAGGGCATAATTTCAATTGTTATTTTATTCAAAAGCACATATCCCACTACTGCTGATGATGATCAAGCCCAGCAGAGACCTGTTTCCACCCATCTATTTTTAAATTATTAATAGATAATCTAGTGGACTCTGTGAACAGAGCAGCACACACCAGGGGCTTGACTTGAGCAATGTCTCAAATGCACAGTGAGTGTGTGCTCTATTCTGTTCTTCTGAAGTTCAGCAGTCACACATTAAACTGTCCCCTTTAAAAACCAGAGCTCTAGGAGCTCACTGGCTTTGAAAAAACAGAACATGGGAAACATCTATTTGCTGAGGGCTGAGCAATTAGTTCAAATGTTAACGGCATGAATGCTTTACTTTCACATAAAGATATCCTAAACATACCCACATTCTTTAAAATATCCACACAAAACCTACAACTCATTTTAAAATTAAAATGACTGCTTCATTTTACCCACCAAACCCAAACACAGCTGACCTATAACCGACACGACTTTCTAATGCACTAACAGGGAAGCAGTATGCAGCTGCAGTCTTTCTTCCTATCATTCTTTTGCTCCTCCTCCAATGCCAAACCTCTCACTTCTACACATTCCTCACTAGCTATCCTTTACTTTATTAACTACAAGCATCAACTTGAAAAAGAATGAGGATAACGGCCAGCAAGATGGCTAAGCAGATAAAGATGCCCTGCCACTAAGCCTGATGACCTGAGTTCCATCTCTCAAACCCACAGTGTAGAAAGAACTCCTGAAAGTTGTTCTCTGACCTCCACACATGCTCTGTGACATGTGCAAGACATACACACACACACACCCATGCACGTGCACACACAGAGGTACATATGAAAAAAAAATTTTTTTAATTCTTTTTTAAGATTTATTTATTTATTATGTGTACAGCATTCCTTCCATGTGTGCCCGCATGCCAGAAGGGGGCGCCAGGTCTCATTACAGATGGCTGTGAGCCACCATGTGGTTGCCGGGAATTGAACTCAGGACCTCTGGAAGAGCAGTCAATGCTCTTAACCACTGAGCCATCTCTCCAGCCCCATATGAAAAATTTTTAAAGGAATTGTGAAAAACTATTCATCTTCATTCTGATTGATTGATTGATTTGGTTTTTCAAGACAGGGTTTCTCTGTAGCTTTGGAGCCTGTCCTGGAACTAGCTCTTGTAGACCAGGTTGGCCTCAAACTCACAGAGATACGCCTGCCTCTGCCTCCCGAGTGCTGGGATTAAAGGTGTGTGTCATCACTCTCCGGCAGGAATGCTTTAAATATTTTATGCAAATGTTATCTGATTTTTTTCTAACATTAGGTATCTTCATGAAAACCTAATATGCCTAATTTCTCATCCATAGAACTTTCAATGAAACAACATCAGGAACCGACAATTTCATACCCGCACACAAAGAAAAAGGAAGGAGTGGTTGGTAAACTAGATTTATCTCTTAAGTCCTCTCCGCATTAGTACAACAACAAAAATGCTGCCATTAGAGTGTACATCAACACCGGCCTAAATCGACTGAGCAGAGAATGGGGCACCACGGAGACAGCTCAGCGCTGAGAGTGCTTGCAGTCAAGCCTGAAAATCTCAGTCCGATCCTCAGGAATTACACGGTGGAAGGCTGAAACTAATTTCCCTAAGTTGTCCTCTGACCACCACATAATTGATTAACAAAATAAATGTTAACTTGAAAAAAAAAAGACAGAAGATGAGGATTGGGCTTGTAATCCTAGCCAAATTATTCAACTTCTTGATGCCTCCACTTCCTGGCTTTGAACTACATCTGTCTTATACCTACCATGACTAAAAAATTCATGGGAAGAAGGAACAACATAAAAAAAATTATCCACAATCCTATTGTCTAGAGAAAGGAAACAACCACTTCTGCTGTACTGATTTCTGGCCTCTTAATCTCTGCTGAGTAAACACTGCTGTGTTGCTGGGATCATACTACATGAAGTTAAACAGCTGTTTATCCACATAGGAAAAAAATGCTATCTTAATTTCCCCCCTTTCCCTTCCCTTCCCTCTCTATATATGTATGTACTCAAGCACAGAGCTATATCCCCAGCTCTTATACTACAATAGAGAAGGAATGCGCACATCTGTTATGTGCATGTGTACATTTATCCATGCACTATGGAGGTCAGAGGTTGATGTTGGGGTATTTTTCTCTATCACTCTCCACTTTTTCTCTCTCTGTCTCTGTCTGTCTGTCTGTCTGTGTGTCTCTCTCTCTTTTGTTAGGATCTCTCTTAATGAACCTGTAATTCTCAGGGATTTAGTTAGACTGGGTGGTGGACAAGCCCCTTCCTGCATCTGGTGTCCCAGGGTTATGGACATGCACTCAGCTTTTATGTGGGTACTGGGGCTTGAACTTGGGTCTTCACACCATCTTGAGAGTTCTAATGATTTAGACAACTGCCTTCCTTGCCTAGACAAGCCATGGCTCAAACTTTCCCTGTCTAATACCAGATGCTTAGAGCTTACAAATCACTACATTTACTTAAGGTCTTTTAGGGTGATTGTCTTTATTTATTTTTTTCTTCTTTATTCAAGATATGAGTCAAAATGTGTTGGCAGTGGCTAATAAATCTTCCCACTGACATGAGAAATGCCTTTTATCACACAAGGAACGGCAGATCACTTATGTAATATTTACCTTGTGTTATATTTCAAAACAAAACACTGGCATGCCCATGGGTTAACTTTTTTTTTGTTGTTGTTACTGTTTGCTCATTGACTTTTTTTGACTCTAGCCTGGAATTTGTTGTTGTTTTTGCTGACTCTAGCCTGGATCTCACTATATAGCTCAGGTTGGCCTCAAACTACTCAGAAGCCTCCTTTCTCCCTCTCCCAAATACTGAAATTACAAGTATAAGTCACCATCACCAGTCAGGTTATCTCTTAATATTTTGTGAGTCAATATACTCTCTTTTCTTCTTCTTCCACTGGAGTGTAAGTGGTGAAGACAGGGACTTGTGAACTACCAGTACATAATTAGTCCTCGCTGCACTAAACAATAAGAGCCAGGTTTACCCTGAGCACTTCCATAGAGCACTACAGTTTGAATCTGATTCATGGTTTGAATATGGTTCTATATTAGAACCTTACTCCCAATGCTACAGTGCTGGAAGGGTCTAGCAGGAAGTAGCTGAGTTATGCATGAATGGGCTGATGTGAAACAAGAGTGTCCTGAAAGTCACCCCACTCCTGCTCACTCACATTTGCTTCCTAGCCCTTTGGCATTCGGCTACAGAACAAGGTTGTTATCAGGATCATAAGCCAAATAAACTTCTAATTGTTCTAAATTACCCAGCTTAAGTCAGGCACCATGGCACACACATATAATGCCAGCCCTTAAAGGTGGAGAAAGAAGATCAGGAATTCTGAGCCAGCCTGCACTTCATAAGACTCTGGTTCAAAACTAGTAATAATTAACTAAAAAATATATTGGGGCCAGGTGGTGGTGGCCCACACCTTTAAGCCCAGTACTCCAGAGGCAGAGGCAGGTGTAGGCAGCGACTGCATGTTCATTTCCCAGCCGCCTAGATCAGAATAATCACACAGAAACTATATTAATTACATTACTATTTGGCAAATAGCTTAGTTGTATTCCTTGCTAGTTCTTACATCTTCAATGAACCCATTTCTATTAATCTATGTATTGTCACGAGTCTGTAGCCTACTGGTAAAGTTCCACCCAGCGTCTGTCTCCTTTGGCAGCTACATGGCATCTCTTTGACTTCACCTACTCTCTATATCTCTGTTCGGATTTCCTGCCTGGCTCTGCTCTGCTAAGCCATTGGCCAAAACAGCTTTATTCATTAACCAAAGGCAATAAAACATATTCACAGCATACAGAGGGGAATCCCACATCACGCAGGTGGCCCTCTTGAGTTCAAGGCAAGCCAGATCTACAGAGTGAACTCCAGGACAGTTGGGCCTATACAGAGAAGTCCAGTCTCAAAAAACCAAAAAAAATAAAAAGTAAAAAATAAACTGGAGCTGGAGTAAGGGATCATTGATTAAGAGCACTGGTTGCTATTCCAGAGGAGCTGGTTCAATTTCCAGCACCCACACAGTGGCCCCTATCTGTAACTCCAGTATCAGATGATCCAATACCCTCTTCTGGCCTTTGTACGCACTAGGCACACATGTAGTGTACAGACACATTTGGACAAAACACCTACATACATTAAATTTTTAAAAAAAGTAAGCAAATGATTCAATCTGTGGTATCTGTAGCAACAGAAGCAGACCAAGATACAATACACACCCTTTAGGTAGACTCACTGTTCCCACACTGGAACTGAGTAATTCTGTTGAGGTTCCTGATAATTAAATGTCAGCATGACTGTTTTGAATGCTTTTCATTACAAATATGTGTCTGTCACCTACGTCATAGATCTTGTTCTTTAAAGGACAAGCCTAAGGCTCTACTCACCTTTAATGTTTAGAGTCAAAGGCCTTGTGTCAGCAATAACAAACAGCTAACAGAAGAACTTGTGAAATGCTCTCTCTGTTCAGCCTGGACCTAGGACACACCTCTACTCACTTTCCATCTTAATGCAGTAGTCTCTTGCTATCGACATAAATCTTTCAATATTCTTAATCAGATACATTACAAGATTTTCTGGAAAGTCACTGTAGTTCCTCATCCCAAGTTATTTTAAGAATCCACTTCTCAGATCACTTTAAAAAAGAAGTCTACCTGAGACCATCTTTTCCGCCTGACCACAGCAGTCCCAACAGCACTCCACCAGGAAGAAGACCCCCCACACTCACTCTGTCAACACATGCCTACCAGGTTTGGCTCTGTGGCCACTGTTCTATACACAGTTTCAGAAGCCCACATCAGTGATAACCGTGCTGCACAGTCCTCTCTTGTCACCACAGGCAGGAAAAGGGGACCAGTCTAATTACAATCTGTTGCTCGGTCTTCAGAGCCTGACTTCATTACAGGCCTACAGCCAAAGATTTATTTCTATTCAATGTTCAATCTTGAGTAAATACCTTCTAGTAATTCAGCAGCAGTAACACAAGTCTACATGCATGTCAGTGAGCACAAGCTCCTCAACAGGAACATTTTCAACCCTTCTATCAATCATCCATCCCAGGCCAAAGCACTGGTCAAAGTCTCTTCTCAGTGCTTTGGGACAGTGTGAGAGGAGATAAGAGACAAAGAGGAGCACTCTAGTCAATGCCAGTGATACTGACATTTCTTTGAGTTCCACAAACTAACCCTAGACTAGAGAACAAAGACTCCCTTCCTCCCTCTTTTTTAAACAATAAAGTGGCTTCCTATTATAAAAAAAGCATGTTTCTACTGACTTCTTAGACTACACAATAGCAAGCAAAAACCCTTTGACCTTAGGAAATCATGATAAATATAATACACATTAATGTTATGTGGTTTACCAGTTTCCTCAAAACAAAAAATAAACTTCTCACGAGTATACTATTACATGAATAAACAAAAGTTGGTTTTGCTATATCATTTGCTGAAAATCAAAACATAGTGGCAATAACAAGGGACTAAGAAATAGCCAGGCAAACTTACAAAACCTCTAATATAAGGTAAAACTACCCTACAGGAACAGCCAGCGCTGTCTGCCCTAACCCTAACCTATACACAGTCGCAAATGAAAAGCTGGTCTGCATAGCTCACAGGCAATCCAGAAAACCCTACTGACAAGTTGTCATGGTTCGCCGCGGATCACAGCCACTTTCCCCTGTCCTGCCTACATGTAGAAAATAAATCAGCACACAGCTAAAGGTGCCTAAATGGTCACTCACACTCATACACATACACACACACACACACACACACACACACACACACACACCTCCCTCCCTCCCACTCAAGCATTTCAGAAATTATCACAGCCATACAGACTGCAGCATGTCCTGTGGACTATAAAAACAGTACACAAAGGAAGAACCACATTACATCAGCTCCCGCCTCAATTCATAAATGCAAAACCACAGAACAAGGCAAAAATCTAAAAAGCCTTTTTCTGGAAACCTTAGGGTGAATGAACGTGGGTTAAGTCTTTAAATACGTTATTGAACGAGTCTCATTGATGCATTACTTTCAAAAGCCAAGGGGAGGGGAAAAGTGTAATCTTAGTCAATTTTATCATGCAAGGAGATCAAATAACATTTCAAGAGCAGCCTGCCAAGCACAAGCGCCTGCCAAGCACAATGAGCACTCAAAGACTGTGGACTGAAAAGCATCATCTACTGGCCCCAGAGATCTTTTACAAAATAGTTTCAACACTACTAAATTACAGAGTTGGCAAAAAACAAACCCAGCCCTAACTAAGCCCTGCACTACTGTGGAGTCTGTTAGGCATCTGCACACCTGCCTCCTGTTATTTTCCCAGGCAATGTAAACATCCAGGAAGACAACCGTCTTTTTCGGCCTGAGTCCACACACACTTAAAAAGGAGAGCTGGCTGTGCTTCTGGAAGTAATTGCCCATAGAATGGATAGGATATTGTTCCCATGTGTGAGGAAGGTTTTCAATCATGTCTACTTTAAATCTGGAGTTCCCTGGGAAGAAGGAACAAGAACTCAGTACCACACTTGGGCAGAGTTGAAGGTCTTTTTCAACTCTGTCCACAGCTTTTCCTCAAATGTCTCAATCCTGAAAGCATACAGGAGCACAATTTCAAAGGGAAAATGTAATCTCATTTACCCCATTTATACCATTTCTTTAGATAGGCCATATGGCTGAGAGGCCTTCATCCAAATAATGCCCCCACAGAGTCAGTGTCACATGTGTGCCAGGAACTCTTAAAGGCTAAGAGTAAGACAAAGTAGCCTGTTATAGGTTATTTTCTCTCTCAGCAAACAGAAAGTGGTTAAGCAGGTCTCAGAGCAGAGGGTATCTGAATAAACAAGGACAACGTAGTGACCACCACCACCACACACCCACACACTCACTTGCACACCACATACACACACAGGACAATTTAAGCTAAATGTAATCATTGTCAAGGTTAACCCTGTACTTCAGCTATTTTGGCCAAGAGTCAAATCAAAGGTGATCAGCATTCCTTTTATTACCAAATCCATTTTATTTGTCAACTTAAACGTACTTCCCGGGAAGCAGTAAGTTTCCGATCAAAAGGCTACTTTTGCATTATATGCTGCTCATCTTTGAACAAGCTTTACTTTCACAAGGAAAACACAAACATACCCAACAAATTATTGTAGACCTGTCCTTTTGCTCCCCCCAAAATGTTTCTTATTCTGTTTAAAATTTCCAATGCTGCGAACTATCTTAACATTAAGAAACAATTCCAACTGGACTGTAATGGGACACTTCAAATACCATTTCCCCATTCCTAACACTCACCAGTTCACACAACTATCTCCACACACCACTTGTCCAACTTCCAGCCTGAGACCTGCGTCCCCCTCACAGCCCAAGGCCGCTGGCCACTTCCTTGCCTGGAGGGGCCAGTCCTCCTCCTGGAGCCGCTGGGTCCCGCAAACTCCAGGGCAAGGACTGGGCGGGCGGAGCCGGGCAGGGCTGGGCGGTGAATTGCACCTCCAAACAAAAGGAGGCCGGGCGCCGGCCGTGTGGGTGGGTCCCGGCTGCAGCAGCCGGCCCTAGGCTGGGGATGCGCTGGGCCCACCGACACAGCGCTCGCTCGAACTCCTTCAGCCCCAGCGGCCGGGCCAGCACTGCCACGTGCCTGTGACCCAGACTAAAGAGAAAGAGCAGCCTGCCCGCGGCGGCGGCGGCCAGCAAAACCCGGGCTGGAACAAGGCCGGCTCCACGCGTGCCAAGGCCGCCACCAAGGGGCTAGCACACACAAAGCCTGCCACAACTGTAGCTTCTTCTTTGCCCCGCCACCCTCATCCCCCGAATCCTCCCACCGTTCCCACCAGCAGGAACTGCGAGGCTGCGTGATTGATGGCAGCTCTTAATAGCGTGGTCAGCTAGAAAATACATCTGCAAGTAAGATATTACAGAGGCAGGACATCCCTGACTGTGATCAGCAGTTCACACATCCTAGAGCTGCTTCTGCTTCAGCCAGGAATAGTAATGCAAAACCGCCTCTGACGTCTAACAAATGCAGATGACACAACCAAGGACCACAGAAAACCAAAGACCTACTTTCAAAGACGACAGGGGAGCATCAGTGTTTGGTGTAAAACATTTTTACCCCAATTTTTCTTATAATTTAAGAATTTCTCTAAGTGACTTGATTAAATCTCTCCCAACCATCTCCAGAAGAAAATAAAGATCCATCTGTCATACAAGATGTAGGTTAAGCTGAATAAAATCCACCTAATAAGGCGAATAAAATGCACATTCTTTGTCGTGTGGCTTTAAACAAACGTTAACCCATCAGCTAGATACCAAATTCATCATTAACTCAATCTGTCAGTTTATCTGAAGAGAAATATCAACTAGTAATTTCAAATTGGTTTCTTCCCCACCTCCCAATGAAGTATGGTCAAAATATATCAACTTACTAAATTTTATTAAAATGAAATTTAACTTTATATCATGCATTTCTTAGTAGTAGTACTAGCAAAAATTATGTTTTTTTTTAAATAAAACATTCTAGAAATTTTTAAGAACTCCTGAGAGAGTATGAATGTAATGTACTAAACGTGGTACTGGCCCACGCTGCAGGCTCAACAATTACATGATGGCTTTCGGTGCCTAGACAAGGGTATCTTTCACCTGCAGGCAAGTTTCCTCAGTTGGTTTTATACATGTTAATTAGACTTGGAATGTAGAGTAAACTGATTTACTGAGTATCTTCTTAGACAGAGAAATCTGGAGAAGATTAAAGTGATTTTTGTTTTTTTTTTTTTCTTCAAAACACCTAAACGAAAGGAAGGTTACGATAGAACCCACGGGTCCTGTCTTGTTGGAACAAACTACTAAGCTGACGTATATATTGAAAGACCATATTTGAGGCTGAAGAAATAGCTCAGCAGTTAAGAGAACTGATTACTCTTGTAAAGGACCCAAGTTTGATTCCCAGCACCCACATGGCAGCTCCTACCTGACACCATGTACCAATTCAAGCCCAACTCTTCTTCCTTCTGACACTGAGGCAGTAAGTACCCACACCGAGCAAGGTAAACAGAACATGAAAGTGTTACAAATTCTGCTCAAAGAAAGAGGCACACAATGAACTTAATTTTCCCCCTTTTTTCTTCTCTTTAAAACAAACAGGGCTGGAAAGATTGCTCAGTGGTTAAGAGCACTGATGCTCTTACAGAGGACCTGGGTTCAAGTCCCACCACCCACATAACAGCTCACAACTGTCTGTAACTTCAAGATCTGACACCCTCACACACATATGAAGGCAAAACACCAGTGCAAATGAAATACATTATACAAACGAACAACAAGCCTCTATTTTCCCTGGCATGGAAATCTGTCCAAGGACTCTCCGACTAAGAGCTTCCAGTACTGGCCACAGACCATTTCAAACCCATCTCCACATGCTTCAGAGCAAAGACTTTGCCTTAAACCTTACTGATAGGAGTTTGTAATTAAGGGATCTACAGAGAGAAATAAAAGTTAATATAACAAGAGTACACATTTTTTTCAGCAGTTTTGCACATGAAGACCAGTTTCCTGGAGTGGATGAAAAAATGATAGGCATGCCCAGCCTCACCCCAAACTTGTCTCTGTAAGTACTGTCAGTAAGGCACGCGGCAGCACCTGGTACCTACAGGAACTCTTCCTGGCAGCCTCAGGTATCTCTTCCTTTTACCCTAAGCTCCATTCCACACAAAGTCTGGCTCCAGGTTTCCTGACAACCTTCACTTCTCCAAACAACCCTGTCAAGTTGAATACTATTAACAGAGAATGAGAGAAGAAAGACAACACCTGCAGTCAGGAGCCAGGCACTATGCACTCTGCAGGCCTCAGCATGCAGATAAGCGAGCTGACTTTACCCTGCATTACAATTAAACGGGAAGTCTAGTAAGCCAACATTAGCAATGGTCATGGATCGCCCACAAGGAAAACATGAAACCGCGGCTATGTACTTGTCGCTTTGTCTCTGCCCTGCAAAGTAGAGTCTTAGCTGCACCTCAGAAAGATGGGAGCCTTGGGCTCCTCAAAACCACTGAAGGAAGAAGGAAAGTCATCCTTTTTGGGGTTTTTTGTTTTGTTTTGTTTTTGTTTTTGAGAGAGGGTTTCTCTGTGTCCTCCTGGCTGTCCTGGCACTCATTCTGTAGACCAGGCTAGCCTCAAACTCAGAGATCTGCCTGCTTCTGCCTCAGGAATGATGAGATTAGAGACGTGAGCTTCCATCACAAACCAAAACAGATTCTACTTTTTTAACGAGATATTTTAAACTCCTACAGTAATAGTACCAGCCACGGTAGTGGCTGTTGAAAGTGGCTGAATGAAAGTCTGTTATCCCAGCACTTGGAAGGTGGGGGCAAGTTCAAGCTCATCTAAGTTTCATGAAATCCTGTCTCAAAAAACACAATAACCAAGTCAAGCACACAGTAATCAATCAGTTCTATAAATACTAACAAGTAAGGGATTTGTGTTTTATATTAGTATAATGAATATGGAATTACTGTCAGATATGGTGCATAAGCCTCTAATTTCAGCACTCAGGAGACAAAGGCAGGCAGATCTCTGAGTTTCAGGGCAGCCTAGTGTACATAGCAAGTTCCAGAACAGCAAGGGATACATAAAGAAACCATACCCCAAAAACTAAATAAGGAAGGAAGGAAGAAAAATCAAGAATATGGACTTAATGGTGCTAACTTTAAAAATTAAGAAAAAGAAAAATAAAGGAGCCAGGAATGATGTCCCAATACTTTGGAGGAAGAGACAGAACTCTGCAAGTTCAAGACCAGCCTATGCTACAAGGTGAGACGTCTCAAATTAACTGACTAATTAGTTAATTAATGAACTAATTTTAAAGGGAGAATTGATTATTTAGTGTTAATATTTTTCTAGATTATGATCTTTTTTTTGTTTGGTTGGTTTTGTTTGTTTGTTTTTCGAGACAGGGTTTCTCTGTAGCTTTGAAGCCTGTCCTGGAACTAGCTCTTGTAGACCAGGCTTGTCTCGAACTCACAGAGATACAACAGCCTCTGCCTCCCGAGTGCTGGGATTAAAAGCGTGCGCCACCACCGCCCGGTGATCTTTTTATTTTAATGCTTAATCACATATATGTATACGGGTCTGTGTGTGCAAACGCTCATCAGCTCCCTCTGAAGCTAGGGACCCAGCAGCTGTGAGCTATCTGACACTGGTGCTCGGAATCAACCAGGGTCCTTGGCAAGAGCGGAAAGTGTTCTTAATCACCAAGTTATCTCTCCAACCCCATGAAGTCTTTTTTTAACCTAGAAAAGTTGTATATATCTTCTAAAAATAAAACTTGTTTTTCTACTATATGGTCTTATATGTAAGATTATGTAAATTATCTTTCTCCTTTCCAACCCATTAAAATGTCACCAGGTAGTATATCTTAACAGTTTCCCATACAAAAGAAAACATAAAACTCCATTTTTTTGAAGCTCTTTTAGATTTTTTTAAATTAAAATGTTGCCTTCCTATAAAAAAATTTCAAATAGCTCTATTCAATGGATGCCTTAAAATCTCTCCAGGCTTCCTTGTGTATGCACACTTACATACATGCCTAAGACCACACATGTTCATTTGTTTGCTGGTTCATTCTGCTTTTACTTCAAAGAAATGAAATCCTACTGCTCACAGAAACTCGTTTCTCTAGTCTTACACCTGGCCATCAGCATCCCGTCCCGGATCCCAGCTGCACAGAATTCTACAGTATGGGAGCACAGGACTTAGGAAATTCCTCCCAGAGGCTATGGACACAGGGGGCTTTGGTTTGTTTTTCTCTATTATAAATACTGTTATAACAAGCTTCCATGAGAAATCTTGTTTGGGGTACAACTGTACTTCTACAGTGGGGTACTGCTAGTGGGCCAGCCACAGAAGGCACTGTTAGCACACACCTGCCAGCTGTGGGCACTCTGTCTCTTGCCCTTCTGAGGGTGTCTTTTGATGAGTCCTAACGTGACTAGTCCTAGACATGCCCAGCCTTTCTTGAACACATTCTGGCATCTTTTATGAGTGAAAAACTTCACTAGGAAGCCACTTTAGTGTTCAATTCCAAAATTTTATTTTTCCAGCTGAGCTTGCTTCTTAGCAACAGACCCTGAATACGAGTGCTGCAGTGCTGTGGATATCCACAAATCATCCCAACCCAAAACGAAATGCTCCATAGGTCCTAGTTCCTCCCACAAGGTTCCACAGTTCCTATTGTCCTAGCTCTAAGTGATAATAACACATCACATTCTTCCTTTGTAAAAGAAAATCCTTGATTTGACACGGTAGCACACACCTTTATTCCCAGCATTTTTGAGGCAAGGGCAGGTGGATCTCTTGAGTTCAAAGCCAGCCTGGACTACAATACTGAGTTTCAGGAAAGTCCAAGCTACATAGTAAGGGCCTGCTTCCAAAAGAAAGAAAAAGAAGGGGGGGGGGATTATTATCCTAAAGTACGTGTAAAATTATTAGGCTTTTTGTTTGTTTTCTACATAGCAGGTTCTCCATGCTAGCCTAGAAATACATGAGACACTGTCTTTAAAAAAAAAAAAATCAGAAACAAAAACAATCAACATATTAAGTATAAAATAGTTCTTTAGGTTTTTTTCAGCACTTTTGAATGGTTCACATGACTCTATTCTGAGAGCAACTCTCACCTATGCCATTGCTCCAAAGGAAGGTCAGGCACCAGCCAGCATTAATTCCCAAAGAAGCTTTCTGGTGACCTGTGCATTCATTTATCAAGATTTCTCCACACACGCAGCACATAATGATCTGCTCACACATGCTCCTTGGTAAGTAAAGGGGCTAAACAGCAGAGATATAAAGCATTAAATCAACTACAGTGGTAATAATTACATCCACAGAGAACCATGAACATACCTGCCACAACAGAGAAAAGAAGATAAAGTTTATATACTCGAATGCCAACATTTTAATAATTAATTTTGCATTCAGCAAACAAAACATGAATAAATTTAAAATTAGATAAATATTACTGCAATCTAGACAACAGACTGTTTTTTTAAAGATTTATTTATTTATTTATTTATTTTGCATACAATGGTCTGTTAACATGTACATACCAGAAGAGGGCACCAGATCTCATTATCAATGGTTGTGAGCCGCCATGTGGTTGCTGGGAATTGAACTCAAGACCTCTGGAAGAGCAGCCAGTGCTCTTAACCTCTGAGCCATCTCTCCGACAACAGACTTTTATGAAACAATTTTTTACTAAATTTTGAAAAATATTACCTCAGGAAATTTAAAAAAGCATCAACATTATTATTGATAATAATAATGTTCCAGGGGAAAACACAGACCTTAGGCTTGTTATCACCTCATCTATATACAAAGAGGGAGAAGTAAATGTGAGCAAAGCTCAGGCCAGAAGCACAGATTTCAAAGTGTGCCATCTCCTAGACAGGGGGCAAAGAAAGTCCTACAGCAGCTTCAACAGACCTCCTAACAGCCATGTCTTCAGGACTGAAGGACATTTTTCATTCTAAAACTCACTAAGAATCTCAATCAATGTATAACGAACGAAACTTTAATTTCAATGAAGAAACTGTAAAAACAAAATGCAGCAAACACGAGAGATTGGGGGTACACACTAAGGGCCATGGCACTTCACTGAGATGTTAGAGTGGAGAACCCTCAAGTGTCTCAGTGGGAGATCCTGCTGAGTTTATTTAAAGTAAGCTTAAGACAATACAAAACCACAGCCAGAATCCACACACCATGAACTGAAAATATTAACTCGATATTTGTAAAATTAAAGTCACATATACAAACCTGAAACACTGCTTGGCCTTTTTACTGTTATTCTGATTGTGGTGTTTCTAGTGCTGTGCCTCTAATAAACAACTCTTTTAAAATAAAATCAGATTCATCTTTTTTGGGAAAATTACTTATTAAATGTTTCAAAAAATTAAATGAGTACTATTTACAAGATGCAACATCACAGGGAGCAAGGAAATCCTATCCCCTGCAAAATAAATACACCTCTCTCTCCTGCAGCCAAGCAAGATGTCAAAAAGAAAGAAGGCTCAGGAAGAGCACCCCTAGCAAATGCTAGAAGTCATCAGGACCAATCACAACAGTGCAGTCGCCACTGGGGAGACAGCCTTCTGCATCTGAAATCCATGACTCACAGGCCAAACTGGAAAAGAAGAAGCCACCAAACTATGTTAAATGTACATGGCTGAGTTTTTTAAATTATCATACAAAAAATGAAAAACCTAAAAATGAAAATAAAGACATCTCAGTCACACACAACCTAAAAAATTTACTTCAAGTTCACTTCACTTCAAGACACTTCACAAGCAAGAACAATCAAAGCATGGCTCCTACAGGAATTGTGCAAAATGGCACACAGGGAAGCGCTCCCTTACAGTGCGAAGCAAGGGCTTCTAGGCAGAAACCCCTAGAGTGATCCAGATTATCTGATGGTTTCCACCACACTGAAGACATTTTCTAGAGCTCTGTTGGAAAATACAAGGCTCATTTAAAGACAGCGGCAGACAAAACTAGACAAAGGAACAAGAAAAACTCCACAGTATATGCTGGGGTGATGAACAAGCTCTAAAAGAAATAGAACTAATTTTTATTTTTTGTATATAGGTGTTTTGCCTGCACGTATATCTATGTACCACATGCATGCCTGCAGAAGCCAAGAAAGGGCCTCAGCTCCACAGAACCTAGAGTTAGAGATGTTCTGAGTCACCAAATGGGTGCTGGAAATCAACCTAGGTCCACTGGAGAGTGACTACTGCCCTTAACCACTGAGCCTTCTATCTAATCTTGAAAAAACAAAGTTAAACCAAAATGCAGTGAGTGTTTCCATTATGACAACACGTACATCCTGCTAATAACATGAATATCCAATACTGATCAACCTCAAAGTGTTCATAAACCATACTGGGAAGAAAGAAGAGAAAAAAAACTACATCTCTCATTGAATGAACTCAACAAGTAATAGAAAATATGTAATTAGAAATAAAACCGTAAGAGTGTCCTTTAATAATACTGAAATAAGCAAAAAGAAAGAAAGAAAGAGAGAGAGAGAGAGAGAGAGAGAGAGAGAGAGAGAGAGAGAGAGAGAGAAAAGAAAGAGTTTTCAAAGCTAATGCAAGGAGCTGGAGAGATGCCCCAGGATACAAGCACTGGCGATTATTCTTCCAGAGGATCAGGATCAATACACAGCACCCACGTTAACTCCAGTTCCAAGGGATCTGACACCCTCTTCTGGCCTCTGTAGGCATGTAATTGGTGCACAGATATGTACATGAACAGAACGGCCATATACATAAATTAACTGACTTAATTTAAAACAGACAGGAATGGTGTAGCCCACCCATCACTTTCAGGAGACTGAGACAGGAGGATTGCTGACCTGTACAACATTGTTTAGCAATACTATCCTCTCCACCACCTCCACTGAATAAAAGCTAAATTGAGTTGTCTCTACGAAGTGAGCCCAGGAATGGGAGGTCTGGATCAGGAATAAACCTTTCAACAGTATGGGATTATTTTAAATTTTTTTCTCTTTAGATTTATTTATGTGCAAGAGTATCTTGCTTGCATGTGTACATGTACACAACAGGTGTGTCTGGCGCCTGAAGAGTTCATAGAAGAGGGAGTTGGATTTCCTGAAAGTATGCATGGTTGTAAAAGCCGCCATGAGGGTGCTCAGAATTGAACCCGGGTCCTCTGCAAGAACAGCTGCTGTTCTTAATCACTGAGCCATTCCTCCAGTTCCAACATGGCTTGATTCTTAATCTATACACATTATTAAATTTAAAAATAACAAAATTAAGCTGGGCAGTGGTGGTACACGCCTTTAATCCCAATATTCAGGAGGCAGAGGCAGGTGGGTCCCTGAGTTCTAGCTAGGTCAGCCTGGTCTACAGTTTCCAGGACAACCAAGATTACAGAGTGAAACGCTGTCTCCAAAAACAAAAACAAAAAAAATTAAAATATTATCTACTTCAAAAGACAATAAATTACTGAGGGGTCAGTATACAGCTGACTGGTAGATACTTGTTTATAAGCATTGATTCCCCAGGTTAGAATCACAATACTAGAGGGAATCATACACAAGTACGACAAAATTGTTTTTAAGAAAAACAAAAACTACATTGAGACAATTTTACTGTGAGGCTCGGGCTATGAAGCAGTCAGTGAAGAGCCTGTGAGTTCAGAACCCCAGCACTCACACAGAAACCAAGTGTTGTGCTGTGAGTCCATTACTAGGAGGGGATACACAACGTAGATTCCTGAGTTCAGCCTGGCCAACAGCATTCAATCCCTGAACAGTCTATGGTGTCCTTGATCACCTATATTTGTTTTGCTTCACAGAGCAGGTTATACTACATTTTGCTGCCTGAAGCAAGACTGTTGGCATGATCCCTCCCCTCACCACCCACCTCAAAAAATAAAAACCTAAGTAATAATAACAACTGAACTTAGTCACTATAGGTAGCTTTAGCAGGCATAAATAAGAACTATTACTAAAGAAGTTAACAGCTTTAAAAATATACTAAATTATAAGAAAAAACAACCACATCACCGGGCTGGCTTCAAGAAATTCACATAAATTTTGTTTTTGGTTTTTTTGTTTGTTTGTTTTTGAGACAGTCTTGTTAAGTAACCCAGGAAGGACTTAAATTTACAGATACCCCTGGTCCAGTCTCCTGGGTGCTGGGATTACAGATGTGTGTCACTATAGCTATGGACAACATGGATGATTTTAAGTAAGGTTTACTCATTTGTTTATTCAATTATGTTCCATACTCAGTAAAGTTTCTAAGAGAATAAGATATGTATACAGACAGACGACAGACAGACACACAGACAGAACAATGAATAAAAAAAGAAAATGTTGAGGATACTTAAAATACAAGCTAATCATTAGGTCAATAATAATAGTTTGAGTATCTCTCCAGCACAATGGCTTGCTTTGAAAATACTGCTAAATTTTAATTCTGTTGTTTTGTCAGTGAAACGTGTTTGCTTATACTTCACAAGTTCATTAACAAGCCTCTAAGGTCTAAATTAAAGCTTTGCAGTTTTTCACAAAACAAATTGTTTTAGTTCTGGTATATTCAAACTAAATATGCAAATTAAGATATAGAAACACACCTCAAAGTATTGAATGGCTTAGACAGGTATCACTAGACAGCAGCAGGGCAAACACTGGGCCTCTATCATACTGCAACCTGTTAGGCTTCATATGAATGAGTTTACCATGACCAGCAGGAGCTATCAGTATAAACTTTGACAGGAGACAAACAGACAGTACTAGATTTCCATCAGAGGACTGGAAGGTAACCAGAATGGATCCTGTTTCCAGCATTAAAAGCCACAAAAGAGCACAGTAATTCACACAGAAACTATTATGCCGACTACACTAAGTGTCCTGGTGCGTACTATAAGTAGTGACTAGAGAGTCAGTTAAGTATGGGAAAGGGTTTGCAGCAAAAATTTAAACTAAAGTAATTCATTTACAAGAGAGCAGCTAAAGGAGAGAGAAAAAAAAAACAGCTAGCCTATTATGAAAGACTCTTTTTCCAGTTTTAATGGTTAAACAGAGTTGCTTGACATCATTATATACAGAACAGAATGTGCCAACAATTCAAGAAAGAAACATCATTTTTACTAAGAGTACAATCTTGGCTATATTCTCCAGGTCTCTGAGCAGAGAAAGTGACAGTAGCAAGAACAGTTAACCTTAGAGGATAATGGGCCACTCAGACATTCCTAAAATTATAAATTCTAAACCAGGTGGTGGTGGCACACGCCATTAATCCCAGAACTTGGGAGGCAAGGGCAGACAAATTTCTGTGAGTTCGAGGCCAGCCTGGGCTACAGAGTGAGTTCCAGGACAGCCAGGGCTACACAGAGAAACCCTGTCTAGAACTTAACAGGTTTCCTTAATAAAAGAGTCAAATGGGAATCTAATCTCTTCTCCTGCTATTTTAAGTTCCTACTGAGCTGAGGGAGTCTGCCTTTTCCCATGCAGAGGAATAGCCAAAAAAAAAAAAAAAAAAAAGCTGCACAGGCAGAAGCAGAAATGTCTACCATTTCACAGCAAAGATGCTCAGTGGACCTGACCTCAACAATGTAGGAGTCATTTGAATCCATTCACTGATTGAATTAATTGCAGAGACTAAGACTGCCATTTAGCTTTATTTCTGGATTTTTCTGGGCGTTTAAGTGATGAATTATGCCCTCCTGTTCAATGCCCCGACAGCAAGCATCCCCATCTAAGCTTTGTCATTCACTAGCACTGAGCCTGGTGGGGAAGAGCTCAGACAGGAGTTAGGCTGGCCGCTTTTCCTGCACTAGAATTTGCTGCTAAGCGGGCATCCTTGGGCAAGTCTTTGTAGGTCCACTTCTTAGACTCCATCTGCACACCTCTAAATTATAACCAATAAGAATACCTGCTATACCAGGCCAGCAGAGAAAAGGAATGAAGTGACTCAGAGATTCCCACCACAGGAAATGCTCACAGACTGAAGCACTTAGTACTAATGAAATCATGGTCTCTACCACAGCTGATATTAAGCTAGCTCAGGAAGTAAAGATGCTTGCTACCAAGGATCCACATGATGGAAGCAGAAAACTATAAAGCCCTTGCTTAAAATTCCTTCTTATGAATTCACTACTACATGAAGCCACTTCTTTGGCACAAAGGATGTTTGACTCATTTTGGTTTGGGGGGTGGGAGGTGGGGTCGTCTTTGTTTTTTGTAACAAGGTCACACCATGTAGGTCAGGTTTGTCCTGACCTCAAATTCCTCCTCAGCCTTCACTGTACTGGGAGTGCTTGAAGATAGGAGCCACCATGTCCAGCTTTATTCATTTTTGTATTCTCAAACTTCCTAAATAGAGTAATTCACTAAGTAAAGTTATTAAACCTACTATGTACTAGATGATTGATTCAGTATATAAAAATGTGAGCAAAGGATCGGTTTAAGCATTCAATATGACTGTGAACAAAACAAAGTATTCTGGCCTTGTGTTCAGCAGAAAGAAACAAGTAATACCAAAACCAAACAACAACAACACTTCATTCTGTGACATATCTGAAACCAGTAAGTGTTCAAGTGGAGATCAAAAGGATATATATATCAGCATGAGAAGATTCAGACTATACAAAAAGTAGAGTGCTCCTACAATATGATCAGGTTATCAGAGAAGGAACCACTGAGAAAACTTGAGCAAGCCCCATAAGGAGGTGGGGAAACTAGCAAGCCCATGAAGTCCATCACTGAGGAAGGCAGAAGAAACCGCCAGCAAAAGGCTGTCTATAATAAACAAACAAAAAAAAAAGCTGGGTGGTGATGGCGCATGCCTTTAATCCCAGCACAGAGGGAGGCAAGTAGATCTCCGTGAGTTCAAGACCAGCCTGGTCTACAGAGCAAGTTCTGGGACAGCCAGCCAGGGCTACACAGAGAAACCCTGTCTCAAAAAACCAAGATGGGGAAGAAGGAAAAGGAAAAAAAAGAAGAAGACAGCTGAAGAGATGGTTCAGAGGTTAAGAGCACTGGCTGCTCTTGTAGCTCTTCCAGAAGTCCCTGGGTTCAATTCCCAGCACTCACATGGTGGCTCACAACCATCTGTAATGAGATCCGGTGCCCTCTTCTGGCATGCAGACAGAGCACTATATACGTAATAAATAAATAAATCTGACAGAGAGAGAGAGAGAGACTAGCCTGGTGGTGACTCATGCTTTTAATTCAAGCATTCAGGAGGCAGGGGCTGGCAGATCTCTGTGAGTTCGAGGCCACCATGGTCTATATAGTGAGTTCCAGGAAAGCCAGGACTACATGGAGAAATCTTGTCTCAACACACACACACACACGTACGTGCACTCAGACAGAGAGAGAGAGAAACATTGAGAAGGCCAGAGAATTAGCTCAAGTTTCAAGAACAACTGTTGTTTTTTCAGAGGACTCAGGTTTGGTTCCCAGCACCGACATGGCGGCTCACAACCATCTGTAACTATAACTGCAGAGAATCTAGCACCCTCTTCTGACTTCTATAGGAACTAAAATGCATATAGTGTTCATTCATGCAATAAAATAGTCATACACAAAGAGAGAGAGGTAGGGAAGAAAAAGAAGAGGGGAGGGAAGAGAAGAGAAGGGGATGCAGCTCAGTATACAGTATTTGCCTAGAATATATAAAAGCCCTGGATCTGATCCCTAGAAACACAACACCTTTAAAAAAGGGTCTGTAAGTACTTTGCAGGCTACTGTAGAAGTGTTTCTACAGAATAACTACATAGCCTCAAGAGCAGACAAGAAGGATGTGTACACTAATGCATAAAATATATGAGATGTAAAAAAATTTTAAATTAAGTTTCAAGGTGACAGGTGGGCTCAGAAGTAGTTATGGGGAAGAATAGAAAATAAAATTTATAAAAACGCAATGCATACATTATGAAATGCTCAAATAATTAAAATACTGTATTTTTAAAAATAAAATTACAACATCTTGCACAGCAGTGAGTCACTATAAAGAAGCACCATTTTGCATACTTGGGTGGTTAACACTGCATCCAGACAAGAGCAATAGAGAAGTCTGCCTTGCTTTTGCACTGTCTGACAGCAGGCCTTCCCTGAAGGACTGAGCATAATAACAAAGACATGGGGAAAGAAAACTACAAGACGCTTGGGAGTTCTCCACCCAAGAGACTCTTAAAAGCTCTTGAGGTATAAGAGACCCAGACCAAGGCCACCAGGCTTTGGTGACTTGGTGTCACATGTGAATCTGCTTTCTCTCTACTAAAAGAACTTTCCTATGATACTGGTCAGCTCCAAAGCATTTTAGTATATACTTATTAACTAGCTAAAGTCAATGTATATTAATAACCTAACAACTCCAACGCAAATCAAAAATTTTCCTGCAGTAAAAGCTCTCATCTTCTCTTCTTGAGAATGTCTAGAATAAAGCAAATTCTACAAATGATATGTAAATCATCAACTCCTTCAAAATATTTTCAACCTTCCTACCTTCAAGGACTTGGTGCTACCCAAAATGCAAATATGTTGGCATATATTTGCATGTTATTTAATAAGTCTGCATTACAATTGAGTTATTAAACTAAACATGATGGATCTTGCCTGAAATCCCAGCACACTTAAGTCTGAGACAATTTACTGCCATAAATTTTAAGGTCATCGTGGGCTACACAGTGAGTTACAGAACAACCTAAACTTCATTGTAAGATCCTGTCTCAACATGGGGGTGGGGGTGGGGCGCTGGGATGGGATATAGTTGAGTGATATCACATTTCTTTATTATGCATTAGGTCCCAGGTTTAATCTCCATTACAAAAGGGGGGAAATCCTGGCACAGAAAAGACTGCTCAATGGTTAAAAATACATACTATAGTGATATCTAATTTATGCTTTAATAAATAAAACTTGCCTGAAGATCAGACAGTAAAATTAGGTCACTAGAGGCCAGGCAGTGGTGTCACACACTTTAATCCCAGGATTTGGGAAACAGATACAGATGGATCTCTGTGAATTCAAGGCCACCCTGGGCTACACAAGATCAATACAGAAACAGATCCTAGTGGTGGTGGCTCACACCTTTAATCCCAGCACTAGAGGGGACTATAAAATGAAAGGAGACAAAGGCTCAAGGACTCAGTTTGCAGTAGCCCAACCTTGGTAGAGGGAAGACTTCTCTAGTGGTTGGCTGCTTTGGTTTTCTGATCTTCAGCTTGAACCCCAATATCTGCCTCTGGGTTTTTAGTATTTGTGCTACAACGTATTGCTCTTACAGGTTGGTTCCTGTCTTGGTTAGGGTTACTACTGCTATGATAAAATACCATGACCAAAACAACTTGTGGAGGGGATGGTTCCACATCACTGTTCATCACTGAAGGAACTTAAGCAGGCCAGGAACCTGGATGCAGGAGCTGATGCAGAAGCCATGAAGAGTGCTGCTTACTGGTTTATTCAGCCTCCTTTCTTATAGAATCTAGGACTACCAGCCCAGAGATGACCCCACCCACAAAAGGCTGGTTCCTCCCCTATCAACCATTAACTAAGAAGATGTCCTACAGGCTTATCCACAGTGACCATATGAAACGTTTTCTCTGTAGTGGCTCCTTCCATCTCTGATGACTCTAACTGGTATCAAGTTGACATAAAACTAGCCAGTATCATTCCTTTTCCAAACATCTGTGTCAGGCAGTGTACAACAGACTGACTCCAGCTCCAGAAGGATCTGACTCCATATATACCTGGTACAGACAGTAGAAAAACATACATCATGTCTCAAACAGGTTGGAATGATTTCGACAAGTGCACACACACACACACACACACACACACACACACACACACACACACACACACACACACAAAGCCTCCCACAACTATAAGAAATTCTCTGTTAGAGGAGGAGAGATGTGATCCAACATTAAAACTTATTCCCTCTCTCCTTTCCAAGAGATTCTGTGAGAAGCTCAGCATAAGCCTTGCGCTGCAGTCCTGAACAACCGGCACACATATACTGGGGGTGGTGTAAGCCTTGCACTGCAGTCCTGAACAACTGGCACACATATACTGGGGGTGGTGGGCAGGAGGACTACAAGAGTGAACCATCTGGCTTGTCCCTCAACTAGCCACATACATGTTCATAAATCTACAGGTGGCATTTGCATACAGCGAATACAAATATTTTGATGAAATGGAGCAATTTGAAGCCATTGTTCTTTCACCTGAGAAATAATACTATCAACATGACCCCAGGACAAGTATAAACACTTGCCAACCCAGCGAGACAGTCCATCAAGAAGACACACAGCCTTAGACACATGTCCATCAAAACTCTCAATTATGGTTCTCTGATTTGGAATGAACCAGCTTTAAGTGTGAAGACATCCCGTTAGGCAGATTTGCACAAATGAACTAACTAGAGTCTCTTCCTGTCTGTCCTCCCTCAGAAACTCCAAAGTCCTGACAGTGAGAAGATGTTAACGAAGACTTGCCTCGTGGAACTTAAGAGACACAGACGCCACACTCATAACCAGCTGAGAATCTTCATTGCCAACTCTTAATCCACACAGAAGCTGTGCACAGTGCAGAAAAGATACGCAGGAAGATCTGGCCAAAAAGGGAACTGATGCTAGGCATGTGCAATGGTACACACATACAATCCCAGCACTTAGACAACTGAGTCTGAGACCAGGTGAGCTATATGAGAACCTATATTGGACCATGGCCCTCTCTAAAAAGGGCAATTCATAAGATCATTGAAAAATTCCCTGAGCTGGTGCCAGGCGGTAGTGGTGTACACCTTTAATCCCAGCACTCGGGAGGCAGAGGCAGGCGGATCTCTGTGAGTTTCGAGGCCAGCCTGGTCTACAAGAGCTAGTTCCAGGACAGGCTTCAAAGCCACAGAGAAAGCCTGTCTCGAAAAACAAAAAACAAAAAAATTCCCTGAGCTGTTTTGATTGTGATAGTGCACACCTGCAATCCCAGCACTTGGGGAAGGAGAATCAGGAGTTCAAGATCAACTCTGACTAGATAGTATGTTTAAAGCCATCCTAGATTATATGAGATACTCTTAAAATTAAAACAAAAAACAAAAAAACACCTCCTTCCTTACCATGATGTCAAACTGGTACTCAACATCATAGTGAAACTTAAAAGAATCCAGAATAAAATGAGGCTATAAATACTACAATACTTGCTTGGGGGGTGGGGCAAAAGATAATCTCGGGATCTCTGGCACACAAAGTCAGCAGCACCTTATCTCTGAACAAAACTCAGTATTTCCACAGAGCATTACTTGCAAGACCTCTCAGTTAACTGTAACATGACCAGAAACATACATAAGATTTATAGGGGTGGGGATGAGCTGTATGTATGTCTGAGCACCACTTGTATACCCAATGCCTATGAAGGCCACAAGAGGCTGTCTGAGTTAAAAATTGCATGAGGTTAGAAATGTTATTATTCAACAAATAAAATCCAAGTACTTTTAAAGACACTAACAAAAACCCACTAGGACCTGGAAAAAATAACTAGTACTCGTAATAGTCTTAGAAATGAATTACCCTACTGTGTGCCTCAAACGTAACATGCCAAATTATTTTCATTCCTATCCACTGGAGTCTCCTCATACCAATAATTAATTATTTATTGATTCTGCATTTTAAAGATCTCTTTTCACTTTCTCTATAGTGACTCAGTTTAGAATTTCATGATCTGCCTAGTTCCTACAGCTACTACAATTAAATGACACAAATAAGAGAAATGTACTGTCTCACAATCTAGACAATAAGAGTCCAAGATTATGATATCCACAGGATTGGTGATTTCTGGGGAGATCTGCTTACAGGCCTGCAGTTGCCCTCCTTAGCTTTCTGATTCTTATACAGATTGATCTGGAACATAGTTAGGACTCCATAAATATTATTTATAGTATCATTATCACCTCATAGTTTGTACAAAATTGTTAAGTTTTTGAAATAATTTAATCTTTTAAACTTTTATATGCATGTTTTGCCTACATGTACGTCTGTGCAGCACATCTGTGACTGATGTCCACAGAAGCCAGAAGAGGGCATCTAACTAACCCCCTGGAACTGGAGTTGACAGTCTGTTGTAAACTGCCAGTGGGTACTGGGAATTCCACAAGGGTCCTCTGGAAGAACTATCAGTGCTCTTACCCACTGAGTCATCTCTCGAACCCCAACACTGATATTTTAAACTGGAAAAGAGAATTAACAGAATTGAGATTTGGTTAAAAAATTTTTTTGACAGTGAAGCAAAACTGAATGTGATTCTAGGTTAAGAAGGAAGAAGACACAAAGTCTATGAGAAATTGGGCCTCCCAGACCTAGAGGGTCTAGACATCTTCTCAAGTACTGTAGAACACTTATTTGGAAATTATCATTACAGATGTAATTAGCTGAGATGAGGTCACTGGGGTGAGTCACACCAAGATGACAAACATTGTACAGAAGGGGAGATAAGGACAGAGATGTACATTAGAGGAAACGACACAACAGTGACCCATAAAGAAGATATTGATATCTAAGAAAATTATATATAGGGACTGGAGAGATGGCTCATTGGTTAAGAGCACTTGCTGCTCTTGCAAGAGGACATGGGTTGGCACCCAGCACCCACATGGCAGCTGGCAACCACCTGGAAATCCAGTTCCAGGAATTCAACATCCTCCTGCTTATTGCTTATGGTGCACAGAAATTCATGGCGGAGGCGCTTGTATATATACACAAATATTAAATAATTCTTTAAAGAATTTTACAAACAGAACAATACCCCTATAGATGGGTACTCTCATTATATTCATTTTGTAAGTGAGCAATCCAAGAAACAATGGCGTCAAACAGCATCTATTCTGTAAGGCCACTGTTAACTGCACAGCCAGGATTTAAACTGGCTCTGCATGCCAAAACAAAGGGCTATCTGCCATGATAATTCAACTAATCGGTCAATATGGACTTCCTTCTTTGACCCTTTACCTGCCTATCACAAACCAATCAGACCTTTCATTAGTGAAAAGACCAGGAGCTGAATAGGGAATGCTGATCTGCACTTAGGGCTATCAAATCCTGAAAGCCCCACAACATTAAATTAGCTATCCATTATCAAAATGGAGGAAAGCAGTAAATAAAATTGCAAAAAGAACTTGGAGGAAGAAAACTTACCAACCTAGCCACAACATTCCCTTGGGCTAGAAATAAGGGTCTGAAAGGGTTTTTCCCAAGAAAAGGGTGGCAATGATGCTGCCTGCAGCTCATTATAAAGTCTACAGACTTAGGGGCCCCTCACCCTTCCTAAGGGGAACACAGAAACCTGAGGAGGGAGGAAGGGGAGCTTTCCAAACGAGAAATAGAAAAAGAAGTGGAGGGAAGAAGCACTTTTAAGTACCAACCAGCCTCCCCCACTTAAGTCTGTTTCATGTTACTACCTAATAAGATCTTAAAGAGTTCACCTTTGATTAAACTACTTTCATAGCCTAATGACTTCAAGCTCCATTAATTCAGACTATACTATAGGAATTGATTTTTATCATAGCCAGGATCAACAGGAGGAGGAGTTATTTAGGTAACTGTGAAGTACTTAATGCCAACAAACTCCAACAAGTAGGCTGTGTTTTAAGCTTAAACACAGGAAGGAAAGCAACCCTTGTATATAAGACAGTTTGGCTCTTTCAGATAAAAAAGCTCTGTTGCTGAGAACACATGAAAACTTGAGACAAGCTGTTTTCTAGCTCTGAGGACCACTGTTACCCTGCATAAACCGCCAGGACAGAACACAATGAAACAAAACCATAGCCAGCCATCTTCCCTGTAATGAGGTGCTAATGCCAATCAACTGGCATAACTTTGCAAATCAAAGAGTCTGCTCTAAATTCCTGCCAAATTTCCAGTTTGACACAGAAAAGCAGCTTTATGTTTCATTAATTTTATTCTTTCATTTTTTTTTTTACTTTACTTTGCAGTATGTATGGATGTTTTGACTAAATTTATTTCTATGAACTGTGTGTCTGGTGCCTGTGAAGGCCGAAGATGATGTCAGATCCTGAAGAACTAAAGTTACAGATAGTTGTGAACGACCATATGAGTGTGGGGAACAGAAGCAGGGTCCTCTGGAAAAACAGACAGTGCTCTTAACCAACTAAGTCATCTCTCAAGTCCCAGGAAAACCAGTTTTAATCTTGTTACCACCCAGAAGTATTCTGTGTGTGAATCCTGAAGTAACCAGAGAAACTGTCCATAGCATGAGATACACTTTAGTGACAGAACAGGCATACCAATCAAAAGACCCTGGGCTTGATCCTGAGCACCACACAAATAAGAAATCATAACATTTATATCATCTATCATACTAACAAGTACATTTATTCTTTATAGTAACAAAAACAACCATATTTATATGCATAACCTGAAGTCACTTCGGGATAAAAAAATTTCTGAAGTTGACAAAATACAGTCCATAGCTCAAAGTCAGCCCACTGCCTTCTTCTGCACAGCCTATAAATTAGGATGGTTTCTGTATATACAAAGGGCTGGGAGAAGGGATTAAAAGAACAACAAATACCTTGTGGTACAGGAAACTCAAACGTCGGTGGTCACAGGTAAACTTTTACTAAGCATGTTCTTACCTATGCATAGTTGCCTGGCAGCTTTTGTACGTTAAAGACAAGGTTGAAGGGGCTGGAGAGAAGGCTAAACAATTATGAGCACTTGAATGTATTTGATTCTGAGCAAGGTAACTCACAACCATTCTTAACTCCAATTGTAGGGATTATGATGTCCTCTTCTAACCTCTTCGGTTACCAGGCATGTTCATGGTACACATAGATACATACAGGCAAAACACTCATACGCATAAATTATTATCTTAAAAATAAAACAGAGAAGGTTGGAAAACTGAAATGTAGACAGCAACAGAGCCTGCAAAGCCCAAGATATTTACTATATATCCCTTTTCATGGAAGGTTTTTTATTTGTAGACATTATGTAATGATATTCAACTTCTTTTCTCTAAAAGCCTTCAATTAACTTCCTTTTTCACCCCAAGAAAAATATGAATAGGGAAAATTAAAGGGGAAGGAGGGAGACACACACAAAAGAAAACGAAAGGGAGAGAGGAAGGGAAAGGAGGAGGAATAATGGAAAGTTAATTCATGTACTTTCTGAGCTTAAGATGTGGAGGAAAAGACAAACACACCGGTAGTCCCAAAGTTCTTGAAGCTGCTATCCAATAACCATAACCAAAGCTAACACACAGGATTATCTTTTTTTATGATTTATTTTTTTTGCTTCCATGTATGTCTGTGTGAGTGTGCCAAGTCCCCTAGAACTGAAGGTTCAAACACTTCTGAGCTGCCATGTGGGTGCTGGGAATTGAACCCGGGTCCTCTGGAAGAGCAAACAGTGCTCTTAAACGCTGACATCTCTCCAGCCCCACACAGGATTATCTTTTTAATTCCTGACTGGTTTCAAAGAAATGGTTGTAACTGTTTTAGATCTAATAACCACAGGTAGAAAACGATGGGGCAATAGGGCCAGTCTCTTACATGAATGGGCAAAACAAAAAGCCACAGGCTGGGCAGTGGTGGCACACACCTTTAATCCCAACACTCAGGAGGCAGAGGCAGGCAGATCTCTGAGTCTGAGGTCAGCCTTGTCTACAGAGAGAGTTCCAGAACACCTAGGGAGGTTACTTACACAAAGAACCCTGTCTTGAAAAACCAGAAGAAAGAAAAAGGAAAGTGGTACAGGAGAATTGTCTGTATTCTGTCAATCATGTTTTAAATAAACACTGATTGGCCATTAGCCAGACAGGAAGTATAGGCAGGAAAAACAGAGAGGAAGTGGAGGTGGGGCAATAAGAGCAGGAGTATTCTGGGAAGAAGGAAGCTCTTTCCCCACTCCTGCCCAGACCACCAAAAAAGAAGGATGTGACCTGCCCCACTGAGAAAGGTACTGAGCCATGTGGCTAACACAGATAAGAATAATGGGCTATATAAGTTATAAGAGCTAATACGAAGCTGAGCTAATGGCCAATCAGTTTATAACCTAATGTAGACTCTCCGTGTGATTTTCTTTGGGACCTAATGACTGTGGGACCTGGTGGGAGGACAGAAACCAACCAGGCCCTTCATGTTACAGGAAGGAAGGAAGTGGGGGGGGGGAGAAAAGAATACACAGACACAAATTGCTCAGTTTAGCTCCCTGTGAACGCCCAGAAGCAGACTCTGCTTGCCATATTTTCCTATTTGCACTTGTGCAAGAATTTTCAGTCCGGGAATATTAATATGCTTTAACAGACAGATTTTTCCGGCACAGCTGATAAACTTGAATTAGACAAAGCAAATAAAAACAATTTAATATCTTCGTTTTAGCTAGGCATAGCGGTGCATGCCTACAGTCCCAGAACTTGGGAGACAGAGACAGAAGGATTAAGAGTTCAAAGCCACCCAAGGCTATCTAAAATTCTTTGCCAAAGAACTAAACTATACAGGGCTAGAGAGTTGGTTCAGTGGTTAGAGCAATTTCTGCTCATCCAAAAGACCTAAGTTTGGTTCTGAGCACCCATGTCAAGGCAGATCACAAGAGCCTGTAACTCTAACTGCAGAAGGTTCAACATGAACACCTACACATATGCTGCATACACGCATATACATAAAGGGAAAAATATATCTTTAAAACAAAAGCTCATTTAGGGGCAGGAAAGATGGTTCAGCAGGTAAAGGCACTTGCCACCAAGTCTGATGACCTAAGCTAGCTAAATCCTTTGGATCTTGGTTTAAGGAGAGAGAACTGACATGTATGCTGTGGATACACAATCCCCCATTGCTTTCTACCTGTGGTTAGGTTAGTTATTAGACCTAAAAGAGTTCTAACTATTTCTTTGGAAGTCAATTATATGCTGGGGGGGAGGGGGAAGAAAGAGGGGGAGGAAGGGAGAAAGGGGGAGAGAGAGAGAGAGAGACAGAGAGAGAGAGAGAGAGAGAGAGAGAATATGTTCAGGCAGACTTGATAGCTTACTCATTAATCAGTCAAAAACACATGAGTCAATACTAAGTAAGCAGGACCACAAGTTTGAGACCAACCTAGACTACAAGCTAAGATCAAAGGCAGCTTGAGCAGTTTGGCAAAACTGTCCAAAAATAAAATTTGTAAATGGTTAAGTACATAGTTCAGTGCTTCAAACATGTACCTACCACGCTGCAAGGCCCCGGATTCAATCCCCAATACTGCTGATAATAATGAGAATACTAACAAAAACAATAATACATGGATTGGATTTTCCTGAAAATAAGATAACTTTAACAATTTAAGGGGGACCCAGCACTTGGGAGGCAGAGGGAGGCGGATCTCAGTGAGTTCGAGGCCAGCCTGGTATACAAAGCAAGATCCAGGGCCACCAAGACTGTTACACAGAGAAACCCTGTCTTGGGGGGAAAGGGGGATTTAAGGGGGAAAGGCCAGGCCTAGGCGGCACACACATGAAATTCCAGGTATGCAGGAGGCTGAGGAAGAAGGATCCCAAGTCCAAGTCCAAGACAACTATGCAAGTGAGTGAGACCTTTAGCTCAACCCCTAAGACTCTAAAGGCAAATAAATTAGATGGGGAAGTGATTCGTGTCTCACCCTTGGAGCACTGCTAGATGCAGTGGGCATATGCAGCAGGAGTCCTGGAACACTCAGCACTGGCAGATATCAATCCATCAAGCATCTAGTTTCAGCCATTTCTGCTTACGGTTGTTGAAAACTTTCCTAAGTGTTTAGTGAGGGAAGGGATATTCAGCTCCTACCTACAAAGGTTTTCAAACACAGGCTCTTCCCTTCCTTCTACTTACTGTTCCACAAATGCCTGAAAAGCACTCGGTCAACTTAGTTGAATCAATAACAATTTCAGTTTTTATAAGCCGGTATGTTTTAAACTAAGCAAAGATGTTCCCTACGGTCAAATAATTATGATCTATTATCTAGCAAACCTTTCTAAAGCCAAACCAAATCACTTCTTTCCAAAATTCACATTTCTACAAAACTGGAAAACCGTGTGGGAGGGAAGAATTCAGAACATCTAGGTTGTTTTTCCAAATCAAATACTTGAATTACTTTACTTTTTAAGAGCCAAGAGAAGGAACATGCTGAGCTGCACTGCCCTCTAGAGTCTCCGCCTGATACTCTTAGCCATGAAACAATTAAATCCTAATTATAAAACTTCTAATTACACAAGTGTTCAGTATTCTAATATTGTAGGCTGACCTTTTTAATGGATTAGTAGTAGTTATTAAGTTTACAATATTTCAATTACTATTATTAAAGGTCAAAACTACTTCCCAAAAGGGAAAGGACTACACCCAAAACAAAATTTCCTAATTTGCATTTCTTTAAAAATTTTTAGAAGAGCTCAAACTGAAGATACCCATAAACAAAGCCCACTCGGAACATATATTAATTAACTCACAGGGCCAGGAATTCTGCCTAGCAAACACTCAGACGCACGTGCGCAAACCTTGGCCAATAGGCAGCGCTCCCCAAGGAAGACTTCAACAGCTCCTGCCTATCCTTGCAGCTCTTCACAGCTCTTGCTTTTCTTCCTGCCAGGAAACCAGAGTTCCACAGGGATCTTAAGGAACTAATAAAAACCCATGGCAACCGAGGCCTGTGTTAAAGCCCAGACTCAAATACCCACTCTCCATGCACAAGCAATAATCAACCAGGTAAGGACTGAAAGCAAGCGAACTGCACTCGCCCGATCAGCCTAGTAACTCTATAGCTATGTGACTGGGTGCCTGAGAACTGTATTCCTGAAGAGCTTATCAAAGATAGTCTTTAATGTGCACCTGCTTTGCCTGTCACAGTATGCAAACAGGGTTTGTTTTAATCTAGATGTCACCCCCTCCTTCAGAAAACAATTTTTAAAAAAAAAAATCATCACTGCTACTGGTAAACCAGGCTGGCCTCAAACTCACAGAGATCCGCCTGCCTCCGCCTCCCAAGTGCTGGGATTATAGGTGTGCGCCCCCACCGCCTGGCTAATTTTATAAATTTTTAACTTGCTTACTCTTGTTAGTTTCTGTGCTGAAGAGAAAATATTTTTACTAGTTACCAAGAATCTGATGGAGCTGGGTGGTGGTGCTCACCTTACACGCCTTCAATCCCAGCACTTGGGAGGCTGGTGTAGGAGGTTCTTCTGTATTTCTGCCGCTTTCATTGGTTAAATAAAGAGACCGCCTTGGCCTTTTGATAGGGCAGCCCTTAGGTGTGCGGAGTAGACAGAACGGAATGCTGTGAGAGAGAAAGCAGTGCGGCAGATGCCATGCTGCTCCGGCCCAAGATGGACACTGGTTAGACTCATGCAGGTAAGCCACATCCTCGTGGTGAATACAGATTATTAGAAATGGGCTGAATCAAGATGTAAGAGTTGGCCAAGAAGAGGCTAGAACTAATGGGCCAGGCAGTATTTCAGTGAATACAGTTTTGTGTGTAATTATTTTGGCGGCCGGGAGCCAGGCGGAGCAGAGGCAGGCAGATCTCTGTGAGTTCAAGAGAGCCTTGTTTACGAAGTGAGTTCCAAGACAGTCAGGGCTACACAGAGAAATCCTTTCTCAAATAAACAAAAACAAGTAAACAAAAGAAAGGAAGAAAGAATCTGCTAGTTTGGATGTTTTCTAGCAGAAAGAATGATGGTTGGGAGAAATGAGGATGAAGGAAAGCAGAGGAACCATTGCCTCGGTTTCCACAGTGTGCTCAGAGACCTCTTCTGTCACTCCCGACACGCTATGATTTAAGTGCATGCCATATGGCATCCTGGAAAGAAGAGAGGGAGGGGAGAAGGAAG
>PVIU01015907.1:0-46672 GCA_004026605.1 Ondatra zibethicus
GGGGGGGGTGTTTTCTCCTTGGATTGTTTTCTCTGTGCATTTTAGGCTAGTGTAATGGTTTTATATTTTCTGGTAGGAAACTTTCTGTGGACCTGTTTCCCCATCCTGTTTAGCAGGTCTATTCCTAAGGTTGGAGTCTGGGATAATGGGATGAGCTGGGGGAAGGAAGGCTGCAGAACAAGATCTTTCTGATACTTTGTAGATGTGGTCAGAGAATGAGAGAATACAGCAGGTGTTCTGCTTCAGCACTGAGATGAAACTGGGAGGCCTAGATCTAGAAGAACTGGAGGGGAGGGGAGGGTCTGTTGTCTATCTGCTGCCCCAGAAGGACTGGCCTTTGTGTTAGGAGAACGTGCCTGCTGAGATGGGTGGCTGAGATAAAGCAATGAGTAGGGGAAGGAAGGTTAGGAGGAGAAGATCTGCGGGATCCACGGGAGATGGGTGCAGGAGACAGGGAAGGTTGTCAGAGGTGTGCTGTCACAGAACTGGGGATAAGCTCTGTGTTCCACATCATCTATTCCCAACTTAGATGTTCCCAACTAAGGCTTCTATTTGACAGATTCAGTTTTCATTTCTAGAGTCAGCTCATTGGTGTTTTCCACCTTGGAATATATTTACATCCTTCTTGAGTTGTTTTAATACTGTTAAAATCATTTTAAAATACATTCTTTGATTAATAGGTTTTCCAGGTAATTCTTATTGTCGTTCCTCAGTGTGTGATTAGTAATTTTCTTGAGGGATGGGTACCTCTTGCCTCCTTTTTGTTTATTGCTTTTATTTTGACTCTATGATTTGCTCTTCTGAAGCAGTTTGTTTGCTGAATCTTTCTTTTTGTTCAAATCATCTTTGTTCTTTCACTATACATGTCTGTTTAAGAGGGGACTTAAGTTGCAAAAAAGTTGAAACATTGTCTTCTATTTTGGAATTGTTAGTGAGGACTTCTGGTCCTATGTCTTCGAGTCCGTCTGCCTTGAAAAAGCTCTGGTAAGCTTGGGGTTGGGGACAGGACCTGTTACAAAGCTATTATAAACTCAGTTTTTAGTAAGGAAACCTATAGGATATAGAGGCCAGGACAAACCTTGGTGTTCTTGGAAACATGATGCTGGAGAAGTAGGTGGCTACTAGAGTTAGAATTAATAGGCCTAATAGGTATTAGGAGAGGAGATTTAGAGGAAATAGTTGTTCCAATAGCATTTGGAGGTGAGGAGTCAGGAGGTCTGTGAAATAAGACAGAGCACTATCTACCAAAAGGCTCAGAGAAGCGAGATATTAGAGATGAAGTACCTATAGTGGGTGGGAGTTGTATTGGCAACTTGATGGGCAGATGAGGAAGGTCTGAGAGAAGCAGGAGGGCTATGAGATAGTTAGCCTTTCAGGAAATGAAATCCTAGAGAAGAGAACTGGCTTATGGGAAGGAAAAGAGCTGACCAAGCAAGAGGTGCACAGAAAGGGGAATGATTAACTATTGCTGTGGGACAATGGTTTGTACCCTGTCAGTTGTATTTTAATAAAGCACTGATTGACCAGTAGCCAGGAAGGAAGTATAGGTGGGACAACCAGGCAGGAAGTAGAGGCAGGGCTACAAAAACAGGAGAATTCTGGGAAGAGGAAAGCTTGGTCTGCAGTCCTGACCCAGCCACAGAAGAAGTAAGATGTGACTGCCTTGCTGAATAAGGTACTGAGCCACATGGCTAGCATAAACAAGAATAATGGTCTAATATAAGTTATAAGAGTTAATAAGAAGCCTGAGCTAATGGGCCAATCAGTTGATAATTAATGTAGACCTCTGTGTGATTTCTTTGGGACTTAATGATTGTGGTAACTGTGCAGGACATAAACCCCGACAACATACTATCTCAGTGAGAATTTGGGATGAGTGGGAGGGGGCCTAGCTACTGATAATGGGGAGGGATATCTTGAAAAAATAGGTAGGTCCCTGGAATGGAAAAGAACAGTCCCACTAATGATGAGGGCAAGGAGAACCAGGATGTTAATAAACAAGCCTGAGGATTAGGAGAAAGGCTTACCTGGCTGCATGGTGAGAGGAGTTCTTAGAAAAAAATTAAAGAAGTTTTTGATGAACTTTTTTAAGCATTTGTTTTATGTATTCAAAGGAAGGGAATATTTGGTTGAATAAAAAAGTTTCACATTTCCTTTGGGAGACAGGTATTCTACTTAAGTAGTTAAGTTAGGAGAAATTAACAGGTAGAAATTAAGCCTTCTAGCATTAGAAGAGTAAGAATAAGAAGGCAATGATTTGTCAAGACACTTTGATTAAGAGTTTGCTGAATACAGTTTCTAGATACCTTTGATCTGTAGAGTATTCTTTACTCTTCTAAATATAGACACATTGCTCCTGTCTTTCTAAGTGTGAGCTGGGTTGGTTATACTGAGGCCTGCTATTGCCATTGCCATTCTAGAAAAGTCAAATTATTCTTCTATTCTTTGTTATTATAGATCTATTCCTCGTAATTACTTCTTTATTTTTAAAAAAGTATTTATTTCATCCATCTCTCCTCTGTCAGTCTACATGAATGTGAATACTCATAGCGCCAACTTGTTAGGTGTTAGATTCTCATTGATCTGGAGTTATGCACAGTTGTGAGCCACTTGCTGTGGGTGGTTTGAAGTGAACTGGCATCCTCTTAATGAAAAGCACACACTTCTTAGCCACTGAGACATCTCTCCAATTCCTTGGATCATTTCTTAAACACTTTTCCAAAATAGTTGTTTTCTAAATGGCTTCCAGAAAGAGCTGTTTCTTATTTCACTTCCACAGTCATTCTTGGATCTTTTATGAGACTTGGTTTTCAGTGAAACAGAACAGACATTTACACATAGTCATGCAGCCTTTCAAAGAGTCTCTGAACTAGCCAGAACCTAACTGGAAACAGAAACAGAAAGGATAAAGTTGTCTGTCTCTGGACTGATTCTAGAAACTTTGCATAGTTTATGAAGTAATCCCTACTTATATACTGTATGGTAGGGAATGCATTTATCTGATCAAACAGGCAACAAATCTAACAGGAACATGGTCTCCATTCAGGTAGTTCTGCTAGTTGTGAAACACTATAGCAAGCAGAACACTTAGAAAGCAGCAGTGCAAGTTAGACTCTTGAAACTACAAAAAAAAAAAAAAAAAAGCAGAGAACGTAAGTGAAAGCCAGATATCCGAAGAAATACAGTGAATGAATGAAAGAGTTCTTTGGAAATATCTTGGAGTTTTGCATGAAACGTTGTGTCACAAATATGGGAATTTGAAAGAATGTTTAGATTCTGCTAAAATCTCATAAATTTTTTCTCATTTGTTCAAATGTGAATCATTTTATTACTGATGTGTCAGCTTTTTTGGTGTCAAGTTATAACCTATTTTTTCTCATTTACTGAGAATGTAAGTGGAAAGAGTCTTACTTCTGATTTGCCACAATGTGGGACAAGTCCATAGTTGCCCACGTTTGTTTAAACATGTTTTATTGGAGCACATCTTTTACTGTTTGTGTCTATGGCCATCTTTGTATATAAACTAAAGTCATATCCTTGCAACAGACTATTTTTTATTTTGGTTTTTTGAAACAGGGTTTCTCTGTAGCTTTGGAACCTGTCTTGGAACTAGCTCTTGTAGACCAGGCTGGTCTCAAACTCACAAAGATCCACGTACCTTTGCCTCCTGAGTTCTGGGATTAAAGGCGTGCGCCACCATTGCTCAGCTGCAACAGATTCTTATACAGCCCATAATATCTAAAAGTTTTACTGTGCGGTTTCTAGAGAAAAAAGTAGACCTACATTTACTCAAAATTCAATGACTTTTGGGTTTTTCATGTTGCAAGGTATTGAATAAGTTTTACACCCTTACCAGCATACGTGAACACAAATGAAGAATAGATCTAGGAACATGCCTCATACAATCATTTCAGTTCTTTCTGTTCTCACTGTCAGTTTAATAATAATTCTAACTTGAAACCGTTTAGCAGATTTACATAGGGAACTATGAAAGCATTTTTTGGGAGACAGGGTTTCCTACTTATACTATTCTTAAAACAGAATGACCTTGAATTAATTTCTGATCTTCCTGCCTTTACCTTCTGAATGCTATATTCCCTGATAAGCCTGGAGAAAACAACTTTTCTGTAAATATCAATGTCATTCACCTGTTTATAGCGTTTCACTTTAGCACTATAATTTACACATAACAAATCTCTTGTTATTGTTTTTCATATCATCACACAAGTTATACACAATTAAATGAGATACCTGAAACACTACCACAGGGAAAAAAATTAAAAGGGATGAGAGGCAATCTACAAACATTAGGGGGCTACTAATCAAATGACCTGATTGTTTTCAAGTTTTCCTCAAGTACCTCATTAATTTCAAATGACATTCTACACTCTTGAGACTTTAGCTCAACTACATTTGCTATTGTTGATTTTTCATTTGTAGAATGAGTAAAGCTTAGGACATGATACATAACACCCCAATCCATAAAATTGATATAAACCAAGTTCTGAGCTGATTCTTCACCTGCTTCACTGTTTCATTCACCAATCTACTGACACGTACCTATTGAGGCTATTTGTCTTTTTTCTGTTTCTAGAATCCATAAGCATCATATATTAATGACGGCATGTTTCTCAAGAAGTCTACTATTCAATAAAAGACTGAAATTAATCGAATAAGCACATAAACCTCTACTGTGCTAGAAGCTGGGATCCAAGTGCTAGGAAGCATATAGAAGAGCAATTTGACCAAGTCACGGGGTCAGCTGAGACCTCTAAGAGGAAATAATGACTGAGCTGAACTGAAAAGGAATTCCAGAGCTGAAGCAGGCAGGTGAGTGAACCTTTACAGCACGCACAGCGTCTCCATAGAAACCCACTCTGCCGCTCCCCTTGGGTGTTACGCTTTGTCCACTTCTTCAATCCGTTGAATCTGGTAGACTTCAAAATTAGTCACAATTTTCCCTTCTTCGTTGCATTTGTCCACAAAATGGAGAGAAAATCACCTCAGAATACTGCTTCCTGATCATTTGAATGTATCCATGAAGGACGTAGCCACATTTGTGGAAATCGTTCTTGTTCATTTGGAATAAGTCTGAGGCAGTTTCTCTAACTAGCTCCATAAATCATCCTGAAGACATGACCTTGGATTTCAATAAGCCAATATTTACGGTTTGGAAATACTTCCTTGTGAGGCCAGTAGGTTCAGAGTCACTGACCATGGATTTATGGCTGCAGTTATGGCGACAAACTTGGGCTCTGAATGATAGCAAAGTAAATCTGCAGCGAGATTGGCTTTGCTTGTTGAGATATAAAATGTTATAGTTTGCTCTATGTCTATAGAGTTTTCCTTTTGTGAACCAATTTCAAAAAACAATTTATATTTTTTATTTGTAATATATATTTTACATTAGCCACTTTGATTTCTAGTTCATAATAAACTGATGCAAATAGATTCCTTTATTTATTTTGCTAACATAAAGGATAAACCAGCAAATAGTTTTTGTCTTACACTGTTTGAAGATGCACAGTCTCAGGTGGGGAATATGGGCTAAACCATGGTTCGTGTAGCTACTGTGCTAGACACAAAGTGTAGGGTTTTACTGTGGGGAAAAAGCTATTACAAGAGCTCAGTCAGTGAGCATACTGTAGCAGGTCTCTTAGCCTGGAGCTGAATTTGCCAGTAGGAAGTTAAAATGCCAAAAACTTGAAAAACGCACACAAGTACTAGTTTTATGAAGAATATATTTGGATTTTTTCCTGTAGTATGATAAAATTACAATATTTTGGTTTTGTAAAGATGCTGTATAACCTAAAACATTTTGAAAGTTTGGGATTCTGAGGCAGATAGTCATCCATTTATATATATATGGAGGAGGTTCAGAACTCCTAGAGTTCTGTTTTATTTCACAGGGCTGAGGCTTGAACCCTTAGCCTTGCACTGGCCGTACAAGCCCTGCACCAAGTCTCCAGCTCCAGTACATATTTCCTTTCTATTCCTTTGTTCCTCAATGACCTAAGTCTTCAAAGCAAGCCCAGGGAACTGCAGTTAAAAGCAACATCTAAATGGCTGAACAGATTTACTGTAAGTGCAGTGACCCAGAAATGTGCTTTTCCCTGGACCATTGCCCTAATGTGTTACCTGCTCTGAGTGTGATGTGAGTGCTCAGGAAGTTCCCCTCCCACCCGTTATCTCCCACCTTTGCTGCTCAGGATCCTGCAAAGCATATCAACTCTTAATTCCGTTTGGAATTACAGGATGCTTGGCTGTCATCGAAGCCTACGACCAGGAGATGGAGCTCAGACTCCGTGTCAAAAAGAAGTGAGTTGCTTATTCATTGGTCTCTGTTTATTAGCATTCATTTTAAGAGCTGGAAAGCAGTTTTTAGAGAAAAATCTTTGTTAGCAGAAAGCTTCTGAATTTGTGAGAGATGGAAAAATGTACTTAGTTCATTCAAACAGTAATTATTAATCTTTTAAATTTTCAAATTAATGCACAGGAACATTATAAAATCCTCTTACATTTATTGATTAGTCCGGTAGTCTCATTTACATTGATGTTTTATGTGGGAATGCAGGAAAGGCAGTTAAGATGTTCATGCATTTTGAAGAGAGAATAAAATGGCTGATTCTTGGCGCTGCTTGTTCACAGATCTTGTAAGCCGAGGAAATGGATACCATGGTTGTTTGTAAAATCAGAGTCAAACAAAGAGAGAGAACATGAATGCTTCCCTGTAGCATGGACACCTGCAGTGCACTGGGGAGAAACGGTGAGATTGCAGAAGGAGGTTGAAGCTTAGCATTTTAATTCTAAAAATGGATGGTCCCATTTAATTTTCCATACACAATATCTTTTCTTACCGAAGAATAGATTAATATTGCTAATCTCACTTATAGCAGCCTTAAAAAGCCAAAGCAACAAGGATATTTCTAAAGCAGATTGTAGTCATTTCTGCTGGTATGGGAAATTCTCTTTCTACACAGAAAGTAATTGTGTTGGTAATCTCATGCTATTGCTTTAGTTGGAGTCTACATCATTCTTTCCTCCACATAGGCTATAGACAGGCATAATGGATGAAGCGATGAGAAGGTGCAATGATGAATTAATATCCCAGAGGTTCTGAAACTAATAACAAAAGCAAGCTTTTCTGTGACCACTCCGTTCTCACAGTTATGCTATGAGACTCAGAATGTGACTCAGAATCTATCTGGACCTATAGTTTAATAGATAGGCAAGGTAAAGAGACCTTGCAACTGCATGAGGAACAAAAAGAGCATGCAAGAGTTAGAGATGCACATGCCCTTATCGTGGTACACTGAAATCACAATCATAATCCATAGTAATTTCTATGCTTGTGATTGCAAAGTCTTCTTCTTTTTAAGCAAAGTACTACATAAATATCTACACAGTTATCAACTGCAATGTTTAGTTTGACTTGTGAGTTGGAAAGTATCTATAGTAGACGTACGTTAAGCTTCTTCTTCCAACATGGAGGTCTGAAAAGATGGGGGTGTCATGGAAACAGAACCAAAGTGGGCAGAATTAGCTGATGTAAATCCTGATTATATCTTATTTCATTTTTTGTATCAACTTACAAGCTAAACTTAAATTCTCCCTCATTTTAACTACAGTATAGGGCAGCAAAGATAACAAAGACGAGGATGCACCTTTGCCAAGCAATAGGACAGCATAAGTGGCCAGAGCTCCTAGAAAATCAGTCTCAGCACAGTTAGGAAGCCAGACAATTTGAGTTCAAGATTAGCTTAGTACAAAAATATGTAAAATATTTCTTTCTTCAGGAATAGTATATACCAGGGAGAGAGCAAACTTTGAAACACAAATGCCTTTATTTTTTTTCTGAATTTTGATTCCTTTTTGGCCAGCATAGTGCTTGGAAGAAGCTAAATCAAGGCAAGCACAGAAAAACTGACAATACTCAGCAAGTCTCTCACTGTATATCAACAGAACATGTTGAAAAATTCACTTTGAATAATTGTGGTCGTCCAAAATGAAAATATATTCACACAAAAATTTCCTTTAAAAATTTTCATTCACCAACACGTATTTAAAGAAAACAACTCAATTTTCCCCAGTTTGAACAACTGAAGTCCCTTATTTTTCCCCTTCTACACAGGTATTGACAGAGTCTACCACAGATTTTCACTGTTCATAATCTGCAAAATAATCTCACATATGTAATAAATATATTTCAATGAAAATTTGAGTAGTAAGTGTATAATGAATCAATATATATGTGCACGTGTATGTGTGTGTGTGCATTTACACATGTATTTACAGAGATAGATGGTTTGTAGTCTGTGATTTGGTTTGAAATTTACTCTGTGGCTTTGCATTTAGTTTTGCATCTGTGTGTAATACTTTCAATAGGGTTTATTTTAGAGCACTCGGAGGACATTGGCTGAAAAGTTCAATTGACAATGAGTGCAGGCGTCAGAGACTTACAGATGAGAGTTACCATAATTTTTACCTTCACCATCATAAACACAGAGATCGTCTTTTTTCATAATGAAATGGCTGTTTATTTTTGCGAGTACATAAGTTGATGTTTCGGTAATGAATCCTAGATCAGTAAAAACACTTGTTTCAATAATAGCATATATAGTGTTCAGGACTGAAATGTACTTACAGTGTTTCCTATTTCTTATGCCTCAAGGAAGAAAGCAGTAATATTGTGAATAATTATTATGTTTCATCTGTGTTCATAGTAACTTAATAACAGTAGATGAAGCCTTGAAGGTGTATTTGGGGGTAACAAAGGGATATTTATTGACATATCTTTATTGATGGCACAAATTTCTGCTAATTTTTTAAAAATTAAAAAATTATATAGGTATCCTGAGATGATAGTGGATTTATCAATTGAGGAAACTAGGATTATTATTTCACAGGATATTGTTTCATCAGCTATCAGAAAGAATAGGAATATTTAAGGTAAAGGTGGAAGTAAATGCAACTTTCCTCAATATTAGCTAGACTTTTCTTATGAGAAGTTCTTTGTGCAGTGGAGAGAAGACACTGTGGCAGGATGATGAAGAACAGCTTACAGATGGCTAACAAGCTCGAAACAAAAGTCAGGTGACGCTCAGGTGAGAGCCACTCACAGGCTCTGGGGGCAACACTTGCCCTTGTTTAATGAAAGTCGTCAAGAGGACTAGGGGTGATGAAGGGCCATTCAGTGAGATGTCAGTTTCTTGAGTGGTGCTTGGGTAGGCTGGAAGGGTTGTGTGAAGGATGGCGCAGGTGAGGCATTGGTCAGCAGGCTGGAAGTCCATTCCCTCGATGGTCTTTGCCTGCAGCAGTTCAGACGCTGCATGGACTACAAAACAAATCAGACCATTTATTTGCTTTGTGGATTCTATGATATAATAACAAAATTTTATATTTATCTAATATATCAGATCTTTAAAACATATTTGTCAGATTAATTCATTGAGAATATTAAAATACAAAATAGATCACAATATATACTTTTATGTATGATATAAAAATTCATATACAAGTCATCTGGGATAGAGCAATAATACAAGCAGATATTTTCAAATATAGTGCTATCTTTTGCAAAGCAACATTTAGATAGAATAAAAACTATTAAGGCTGTGTAGGAAAGATACATTAGAGTTACATTTGTATCATTGATTACACTATTTCTCAATTATACAGTTTGAAGAGAAAAACACAAACAATTAATCATGGTAGATTACACTCATTTTGTATTTGGCCAGCAGTGGCAAGGAGTATAGAAGTCTGCATTCTCACTGTTTCTCTAGACAATATTGTTTGCTTTTGTTATTTCTACAACATGCTTCAGTAAACGTGATTGTTTATATCTAAAAAAGATTTTCAAATAGCTCTCATTTCTTTTTTGTAACTATATTTTTAAATACACGATTTAACCCATTTATATTCTTAATATGCTGCCATTCCCAGACCTGCCATTTGTCTTTTTCAGTATGAATAGGCATAATTACTAACTATACCAATTATAGCTAAGCTGCCTACATTATCAACTAGGTAAACGTTTAGTAGTTGAAAGAATATTAAACATTAAATGAAATATTTACTCTTAGTTTGTGTAAAATAAGAGCAAGAGCTAGGAGCTATTATAATTTTTGTTCCATAGAAAGGTGTTACCTAATAAATAATAAAACTCCGTACTGGAAAAGAGCAAAGAATTGCCAGTACTTTTATTTTTTGAAAAATTTGTCAGCAATTGGGAATTCTAAAATTAACTTGAAAGGCTGGAGAGATGGCTCAAAGTTTAAGAGGCTGGATTCTGTTCCAGAGGATCTGGTTTTGTTCCCTGGAACCCACATAGGGGATCATAGCCCTCTGTAACCTCAGTTTTAAGTCATCCAATGCCTTTTCCTGGCCTGCTAGGGCACAGACATATAAGGAGGCAAAACAACAAAACTCCCAAACATTATTTTTAAAAAATAAACTATAAATAAAAATAACTTGATATATCAGAGAAAAAACATGTAGCATTTGTATGCCCATTTAATGAAATGGTCCACAGCAAAATAAAGTACTATATTATGGCTTTATAACCATATATACACATATATACCCTGAGGTCATGAAAACAGATGTAAAAGTGTCTGGGGCAAAGCAAAGAATAGGAGGAAGCTGAGGCCGGATGGAACATCCAGGGCTGTATTCTCAAAGTGCACTGTATACTTGCATACTTGCATGAGAATAACCTATGTAGCCCTTCATAGTAAAAATAAGAAAAATAATTATCCATGTAATTACTATTACTACTCCGTTACAATCAATGGAAATCAAGAAACCAAGTAATAATTAGTACACAATATTTTAGAACAATATGACTTGAAATAAGAAGTTGTTTCTTCAGGATTAGAAAACATGAATAATGTGGCTTTAGACAACTGTATTCATAATGAAATGCTTTTATTCCTGTTTAATCACATCTATCCATAGTTTATTATTGATCATGAGCTTCATTAAACTGTAGTCTTCAGCTGGTGTCCTGATCTGTCCAGCCTCCCTTGTTGCTCGAGGGTTTTCATGACACTGATTGAATTTATGGTCTCTAAATCACAGGAAATTTCAGCATTTACCTCATTAAATGTATCTCTTATACAATCGATTGATTAATAAATGCAATTAGGTGTGACAGATGACTCGTGTAGCTAAGATTTGAAGCGATATTCCGTGAGTTCCACACTTCCAGTTTCTACAAGAGTGGGATCTCAACTTTACAAAGATTATCTCTCACAGAATGAACCTGAATTCCGGAACAGGATGAAGACTGCACTCATCACGGTGGTTTGGTGTGTCTGTGACTTAATGCAGTGCCCATCACTGCAGTGGGTATTGAACACGGCCCCTGAAATGATTGCAAATAAGTTTATTAAACCAATTCCAATCAAATTTAAATAGGCAAAGAACAGATTGAACATTAAGGCAAATGAGAATGAGGAGCAGCTGGGAAGAAATAGAGGCAGAAAAAAAAAAGAGAAGTAGCCGAAGAAATGAACAGGACTGTGCACCATGCAGCAGGTGTTTATCTTTCTTGACGAGGTGAAAATTCAGTGTTTTTGAGTTATGCCCAAAGATCAAGGTAACATCAGTGAGCTGGAGAATTTGAGACTTTTAAATACATTCAGGTCTATTTAGTGGGTTCTCGTGGCCAGACCTGCCTTGATTAATTAAAACATTGAATTTTAACTTATTTTCAGTATAACTTATTAGGATTCACCCATCACATGTACTGTCCTTAACTTATATCCACCTACATTTTGTGTCCTTAGGCTAAATATACATACATTTTTCTTATAGGTAAAACTGTCTAGCCATCTTTCTAAGTTTCAGATCGAGTAAAATGAAAAGTCAATGTAGTTGTTCATGTTTGCAATCTCAGCACCTGAAAGGTCAATGCGGCAGATCGTTTCCTTGACTTCAAGTTGGGCTGCATAGACAGAGTATGTCTCAAAAATTAATCAAGCAAACAACCAAACAAAAGAAAACAACTAAGTTACATCCCCAAATCTCAGGAAACTTAATAACAGGAAACCCTGGATATTATTCATGGTGATTTTATGTGGTGAAATTTCTCAATTGTTCATCTATCATTTCCAGTTGAGGAAGCACCATGGAGTAGAGAAACGTGGTAGGATAACCATTCAGAATTCTTTCCTTTTCCATCTGATTTGTTCTTCCTGTTGCATAAGTTGGCAGCCTTTGGTCCCTTTCCCAATACCCCTGCTTTCACCTCTTTTATTCTTTCCTCACAACACTATCATCTCCATGTAGCTGATTCAAGTTTGCATTTTAATTTCAACATTTCTACTGCCTCCTTTATTTGTAAAAGCAATTCTTCTCTATTTCCAAATCGATATATGTATGGATATAAAATTGAACCTTTTAAAATTCCTTTGGACCCTTTGACTAAACCTCCTGCATAGGCCTGTAATTAATTTTCTAACCAAAATTTGGCACTGCTAGGTTTTTGATTCACATTCATATCTCTGAGTTACATCTGACTCAGTAACTTCTTTTGATATCTACCATGGATATTAATTTTATATCTAAATTCACTACTTTGTGGCTTAGTTTTTAAGGCAGCATTAACTTGTGTACAAACTGCCAAGTGCTAATCTTTATACAAAAGACTTTTGTTAACTTTCAGAGGGCGTTCAGTGTTATCTTTACTATGTGTCTTACTGTCTTTGAATATTCACTCATATTTTATACGGCTCTCTTCAGACAGAGTTTCTCTTTAATCAACATATTTTGCTTTCACATCTCGACCTCTGAGCCTTTCTCTCTCATTTTCTGTGGTTCAGTTTGGTGGTCTGAATGAGAATGCCTCTCATAGGCTCAGCTGTTTGCATATACAGTACCCAGTTAAGTAGTACTGTTTGGGGATGCTTAGTAGGTGCAGCCTTTCTAGAGGAAACCCATCACTGGAGGCAAGATGTAAAGTTTCAGAAACCAGGAACCATTCCCAGTTTCCTTTCTTGGCTTCCTGCTTATGTTTAAGGATATAAACCCCTACTTTTCTGGTTCAGTTACAAAAGCCTAACATTTTTGTTTCTCTGTCAAGGACTTAATCCTCTGGAAATATAAGCTCAAATAAACTTTTTCTTCTATAAGAGGCCTTTGTCCTCATATTTAATTATGTAATAGAAAAGTAAATAAGACAAATGACTCAAGTTTTCTTTTTTCTTTTTATGTGAAACTTAGTGTTAGCTAAAGATTTATATATTTTTTATATTTTGATACTTCTGACATCAAGTAGATTGGTAAACTTACTGTTCTCTGAGTATTATTAGGGGATCATGTGTTCAAATGCTACTGTGAGTTGTTCTGATTTCTCTACTTTTTCTGTCTTCCAATCTACCAACATTTTAAAATCGGATATGAGGCAATCCAGGCTATATTGAAGCTATGCTATATCAGAGACATGGCTCAATTCTCTTAAGATCACAAGAATTTAGTATAATCTCTACTATATAAAAGATTTTAACTGAATAAATGTAAAACAAATTTCTACCAGATTACTCTGAGTCAGTATTGCCTTTCTGGATTAAAAGTATTATGAATTTTGACAATTATTTGACTCCTTCAGCTATTGTAAGATATATGATATTTATAATCAGCTTCCTTCTTCAAATACTAGTTTCTAATATAAAGCATAAGATTTTGTGAGTATGAGACATAATAGAAGCTTTACGTAGAGTAAGTAGTAACTTTGAAAATATTTTTCATATTTTCATTCATTTCATATGCTAAACATTTTAACTTATTTCAATTTGTGTGTATTTATCCACACCAAAAATTAGCATATCCAAATTTAATAGAACTACTTATCTATTTATATTTTTAAAACTATAAATTCATTGAATCATTGGGGTACACTCAAAATACAGTAAATGGCCTATAAGGATCATGTTAAAAATGGAAGGGAAATTAGTTAATTTTGAAACAGAATAGTTATATTATTAGTATTTTAGAATGAACTAATTATTTTTCTTTAGTCTGGAAAAAATTAAAATGAGATTTAACTCATAAAGTGAGATAAGAAGAGAATTCTAGTGGGCATATACGTCTGTATTTGGGTAAAATACCTTTAAAGATAATTTCAACTGATATGGAACATGTTTATAGATTGTTGTTAGCGATTATGCTGGTTTAGTAAGTTAGTGGTTTTAGATTTTATCCAATCATCATGACTTCATTAGCACTGAGTAGCTAACTAGGTTTCTAGTACTAAGCATGGATTCTTTCCTCTTGAGCATGTCTTAAAACCAATTAGAGAACTGTTGGTTACTGTCAAGGTATACATATATCCTCAGGGTATTCATGCAGTTGATGTGATTCATAGGACTTTCATAATTTGGTAGGATTTTGGTTGTCTCCCTTTTTTGGAAGTGTGAATGAGACTTTCTGGTACCATGAGAGCTTGTCCTCAGGGAGGTACTATTCACATAAGTTCTGGATCAGGGGTGTCTGGTCCCTGTTTCTGTTGTACATGGTATTTTCAGTTATAGGGACTTACTTTCCACCTCTGGAAGGTAACCAAGGTCAACAGTAATAAGCTGTATATTCTGGGAGTCTCTCTTGGTTTTGATGCTGGCCATCAACTCAAAAGGGCTTCCTGGGTCTGTTATTGGAATTTATGTTACATGGCCTTTGGGTCTTGGAGAAAGCACTGTCAGCCCAGATAAGGCAAAGTTCATTAAATCTATATACGTATTAAATCTATACACATCAAAATCAAAGTACATGAAGTCTTTTTTAAAGGTAAATAGTTAACCGTATGATTCCTTGTCTCTTTTTCAGTCATTCTTATTGTCATCTGTCCGTATATGAACAGATAAGCATAGTCCTTACCCTTCATCAAGGAAACTTCTCTTTGCAACAGACAGAGAACACTAAAGAAAACCACAATCAGTCAAAACTCACAGTTGTGGAGCCCAGTCCAAGTATATACATCTAGAAAACCCTCCTGAACCTAAGACTCAGGGAACATTAAAGAGGAGGTAGTGGAAAGATGCTAAGAGCCAGAAAATCACGGAGTTCTCTGGAAGATTGTGTTTTGTTTCCCTTAGTAACACCAGAAGCTATACCCATAAAATCTCACTGACATGACTGCGCAAACAAGATGTGAGCAATGACAATACCAATGGACATACTTAAGTGGATATGATTAAAAAGTACATGAGGCATCCACCCTACACAATGACTTATAGGTAAGTGATGGAAGTTGGGAAGAGAAGAGCTGGTCTTGTCCAGGGAAGCAACACCAAACAGTTGTTTAGTAGCAAGTGGTAAGCCCTGAAAATACACAATCAGGACTAGACTGGTTATATTTAGTAACACACACACACACACACAGACACACAACTCACACCCACACATATCCCCTGACATATGTATGCAAGTACAATTAGTGATAAAAGAGGCCATTTAGGAGTGCTTGGGGGCAGGTATGAGTATCAAGACAAATTCTGTTGAAAATAGAACCTTTTTACTATAGGCTTCTACAAACCCAACTTGTTACCAGTGTTTCTTCATCCAGCCAAGTACAAAGAGGTTGAAAGCAGTAAGAGGCAAGTCGGTTAGATATATTAGTTGAAATCTGTTATGGACTATACTGCATTCCCCTAAATTTCTTATGTGAAAGTTAATTTCTCTATGTAGCTGTATTTGGTACAGGATATTCAAAGACATCATTATGGCCAAATGAGATAAAGTTAAGTTGTGGGCTCTTGGTCTGAAAGGTGGCTCAGCAGTTAGGAGTACTTGCTGTTCTTTCAGGGGACCAGTGTTTGGCTCCCGGAACTCACATCAGGTGGCTCATGACTGTCTCTAACTCCAGTTCCAGGGGAGACAGTGCCTCTTGTGCAGGTACTCACATGCAGACACACTCACAAGCACAGAATTAAAAACAGTTTAACTTCCTTTTCATTTATTCTTTTTGTCTTTCGCATCATGTATCTCGATCCCATTCATTTCCTGTTCCTTCATATCCACCCTCTGCCCTTGCAAATGCTAATGTAAAATTTTAATAATAATGGAAATTGAGGGGAAAGTATTTTGGAGTTCTCAGAATTATATTTGAAACATTTTCTTAGATCTAAGGCTTTACGAAAGTTAAGAGATTATTTTAAAACGAAACAACAGTCTTAATACTAAAATTCCTATTTTTGGAGATATGTACAGTCCTATGAGTAAGGCTTTGAAATTTAGATTATTAAATCTACAGCCATCTTTTTTGGTATATTCTTTTATTTTATTCTTGTGTCTTTGTGTAATTGTAGGTTAAAATGTAAAATATTTTATGAGGTGTCAGGATTATAATGTTTCAATACATGTGCATACTCTACAATGTTTGACACTAAAACATTCATTTAGGATTGCTTTATTTTAGGCTTCATGGCAGGAAACACTGGATATTTATTTACCATCCCTGTAACATTCTCTAAATAGTGCAACCATTGCCGCATCCACTTGTACTGCTACATCAAAAAACAACAAAAGACTGGGTGCTTTATAAAGTATGCAGATTTGTGTACTGTTCTGAATGCTGGACAGTCTGAAATGGAACTAAAACCAAAATTAGTGTCTGTTTACAAGATGACACTTTAACTCTGTTTCTTTTGTTGTGGAAAAAAGATGTGTTACATTTGTTCATGCTGGGGATATTTATTTAATGATATAAAGATGTGTTGTGCTCTTTTATGTTGCATTTTTTTTAAAACTCTATGAATTTGTGTTACTTTGCCTGTCTAAAACACACGGTTGGTCTAATAAAGAGTTGAATTGGCAATAATTAGGTAGGAGAAATGATAGGTGGGCCTGGCAGGCAGAGAGAATAAATAGAAGGAGAAATGTGGGAAGAGAAAGGTGAAGGAGCAAGAAAAGAAGGGATCAGCACTCAGCCATCCAGTCAGACATGAAAAAGAAGGAAAGAAAAGAAATACATAGCGAAAGGTAAAATCCCAAAAGGTAAACTGGATAGTTTAAGAAACACACCAAGCTAAGGGCATTCATAAGAAAAAATAAGTGTCCGTGTGTGTGATTTATTTGGGATCTGGGTGGCGGACCCTAAGAGCAAAGAACAAAGAACAAAGAGTAAAAACAATCGCAATCCTATGGCGTGGCAAATGCTGTGTTAGAACGGATGGAAAGAGTGAATTTGCCCCTTTCATATTATCTTCATGAGGCTTTAATGCAATTGATGTGGCTGGAGCGCTGATAACTGCCTTGTTCCTGTTCTCTCTTATGTGAATTTATGCAGTCCCTAGTCTCATAAGCCATCTCCATATGTTCTGCATACCTCAGGTCAATGAATGTGTTACTAAGAATCATTTCCAACTTGAACTCACTAGGTTTTGGGGCAAAGCATGTGTGTATGTGTGTCTGTATGTGTGTGTGTGTAGGTCCTATCATTGAAGATGAATGGCTTGACGTTCTTGCTTTCTCTATATTGTAGTTACTTTCTCTATATTGTAGTTACTTTCCACTTAATAAAAATGGAATGATTTTAACAAAATAAATAGGTTTTGCTGTGATTAATATTAATCATATGACACCTTTGAAACTCTAACATCTTAGGATGGCCAAAATACAGCTCTCTAGGAGTCTGTAGTTCCATGTGCTTCTGAATATGCACTTTGGTGAGAAGATTAATAGGTTTTCCTGTGTACTGATAGCTAGATGCTGATCTGGATTGGATGATTGTCCTAAAAGAGTTTTATTGGATTATAGATGCTCTCTTTAAAATCATTCTCAAATAGTTCACGGAGGAAATCAAAATCTAAATTCATTTCCTGCATCCTTGCCAAGTACTGTAAAAACATAGCCTTTAAGTTTTAGCCTGTACTGCTCGTGTTTGGGAGTTGACCCCATTTTCACCTTAATACGTAGTCTTCTTGGCTTGCCTCCCAGGTCTATTTTCTTTTTGCCAGTTTGGCTTGCCACAGATCTTAACTTCCATAATACAATCTGAGAACTATGCCATCAATCTTTGAAAGTTGCTTGGTCTGCACTTTTCCAAGTTTGTACTGTTGCATATTCCCGTTAGGCTGTGCTTTCAGTGCATCTAATGGGAAGAAATCTACTGAACTGCTTAGGACATGCCATTTACAAGAGTTTGTCTCACTAAGATGTACATAGGTTCCCTTTTCCATGCTCTCTAGCCAAGAACTGAAACTTAATAAAAGGTCAGAGATGTGTAGAAATAAAATGAGAATCTCTTTTAATATGAAAAATTACTGAAACAATGAATTTCTACAATGTTCTACTGCTTTATTTGGCTAATATATCTCTTTTGATGACACAAAAGCCTAAAGGTGATATGTTTTGTTTTAAAAACCATTTTAGGAAAGGCCAAATTGTCATTTATTTCCTGGAGAGAGAACTATTTTCTCCAATTAATGTTTTAAAATATAAGAAATGAAAAGGTTTGATGGTGGTTTTTTTATGGAAGTCGAGGTCTCTGAAGAATCATTCCCAAGGTCTCTGCACACATTGATTAAAAACTAGAGGGCTTGAAAATCAGGTTGGATGTGTGGAGATGGTGATGTCATGAGAAGAGGATAAATGCCAAGGGACTGGGGAGTGATGGAGAGACTACTGGAAGCCACAGGGTTGTTGATGTAGACATGGAAGGACTTTGACTGATGATATTATTTTTTTGAAACCACAGGTGCATGATATTATACATTAAAATATCCCTTTTGCTATGTTGCTCTGCCACTAAAGTTTCATGAAATATATACTAAACATTATGATTTATGTAAGAGGCTTTCTGGGGATTTGGGTAAAATATGACTTTTCTAATTAAATCTCATAACATTTTCATAGATGCTGCAGAATATTTGTCAATAATTTTAATAAAGTTTATTATTCAGGAATTTCCTAAATTTAATTATTAATAAATTTACAATATTTTATTAGTATTTTAACTGTCATAAGATAAATCTAAAAATACCTCCAGTGGATAAAAGTGGAATCATTTTGCAGTAAAGACTCACTATATTAAATTAAAACACAAATAATGTAAATAATTATGATTTTATCCTGACATAATAAAGAAATAAATAATGTAGAGAAAGAACCCACTCTCCTCGCAAGATTATTCCAAATAATACATGTGTATACAAATATTCTGCAAGTAGTATTTAATTTCTCCCCACTCAAATAAGAACTAGATTTAAAAATTGCTTAGAAAATATAGATCATAGTCACTACTTTAATAAACCACCATAGAATGATTTCAACATTTGTCTTTATACCCACTGATAAGTGTAGTCCTCATCCTTCATCAAGGAGCCTTCTCTTTGCAACAGACAAAGATCACTCCAGGAAATGACAAGCAATCAAAGTTCAGAGTTATGGAGGGCAGCCTCAGTAGATACATCTATAAAACATTCCTGCATCTAAGGTTAAGGGAACATTGAGGAATGGGAGTAAAAAGTTTGTAAAACCCAGAAGATCATGGAGTTTTGTGTAAAATCATGTCTTTTTTATTTTTTGAATTCCGTTTTATATTGATTTTATTTGGCTATACATTTTTCTCTGCTCCCCTCCTTTCCTCTCCCCTCCCCTTCAGCCCTCTCCCATGGTCCCCATGCCCCCAATTTACTTATGAGATCTTATCATTTTATGCTTTCCTTGTAGATTAGATCCATGTGTCTCTCTTAGGGACCTCATTGTTGTCTAGGTTCTCTGGGATTATGATTTGTAGGCTGGTTATCTTTGCTTTATGTCTAAGAACCACTTATGAGTGAGTACATATGATATTTGTCTTGTTGGCTCTGGGTTATGTCACTCAATATGATGTTTTCTAGATCCATCCACTTGCCTGCAAATTTCAAGATGTCATTTTTTTCTGGCTGTATAGTATTCCATTGCATAAATGCACCATATTTTCCTTATCCACTCTTCAGTCGAGGGCCATTTAGGTTGTTTTCAGGTTCTTGCTATGATGAACAATGCTGCAATGAACATAGTTGAGCACATGTCCTTGTGGTACAATTGAGCCTTTTTTGGGTATATACCCAAAAGTGGTATTGCTGAGTCTTGAGAAAGGTTATTTCCTAATTTTCTGAGAAATGGCATACTTATATCCAAAGGGTTTGTACCAGCTTGTACTCCACAAGCAATGCAGGAGTGTTCCCTTTACCCCACAACCTCTCCAGTGTAAGTTGTCATCAGTGTTTTTGATCTTGGCCATTCTTACAGGTATAAGATGGAATCTCAGAGTTGTTTTGATTTGCATTTCTCTGATAGCTAAGGATGTTGAGCATTTCCTTAAGTGTCTTTCAGCCATTTTAGATTCCTTTGTTAAGAGTTCTCTGTTTAGGTCTGTATTTGATTTTTTAAATTGGATTATTTCTTCTTTTGATGACCAATTTCTTGAGTTCTTTGTATATTTTGGAGATCAGTCCTCTGTCTGATATGGGGTTGGTCAAGATCTTTTCCCATTCTATGTGCTGTTGTTTTGTCTCGTTGACTGTGTCTTTCTCGTCTTTTAGTAACTACAGAAGCCATAAATTCTCAGCAACAGGATTTTGCAATCATGAGGTGAACAAGGATGACACTAATGAACATGTCCAAATAGAGAGCAGAAAGTCCACACGGCCTTAACTCTAGAAAGTACTCTAGACAATTGAGGAAATCTGAGAGTAAGATAAGTGATCTTCCCCAGAGAAGTACACACCAATTCATTGTCCAGTGCCAAACGGTCACTCCTGAAAAAATACATACAGGTAGTGTTATTTGCATTGAATATGGTATATTTAGGAATAAATATGCAGGCAAAACAGTGATAAAAGGGGCCATGAATTTGAAAGAGGTCAAGGAGGGTTGTGTGGGAGCATTTGGAGTTAGAAAAGAGAGGGAGAAAGAATGTGATTTTAATCTGAAAGATAAACAATTAGAAGTAAAAAAATATAAAATATTAATAAAATTATAGAGATTTGTAGAAATGTCTTTACAGGGAAGACACTCCTGTTAGACACTATCTTAACCCATTTCACTGTTAAGGATGGTCGGTATAAAGTGTGTTGATGTCATGCATCCTTTTAGATGAGGTACATGAGAAGAGGAGAACCTCACCCAGGTGAGCTTCTTCCACAAAACCATTCATTCCAGTCTAGTCAGGTGTAATCACTGGCCAACCTCAACTTGAGTGACATTCCACAAAATTATTTTTGATCTTGTTACTTATTCTTTAAAAATATCATACATCACAGCTTGATTATCTATAACCCTCATTTCTCTCCATCTATCATTCTTCAGGAGTCCTCATCATTATCTCTCCCTCTCAATTTCATGTCTCCCTTTTATTTGTTTATTAAACCCACTGAATCCGATTGGTATTACTCATTTGCATCTGGGCATTAATATTTAGAAAGCAATTTGGCCATGGAACCATTAAGAAAAGCATCAAAGGTATCACCTCTGTGCCTTATGACCTCCAAGCCATGTGTTTTTAAAACCATGTTTACAGTATCAATCAGACTTTCTCTCCCTCCTGTGGAGCAGGCCTCAAATCCAATCAGGAAAGCTGTTGCTTTCCTATAAACCAGTCTTGACCCTACTGAGTCTATCAGTAGGCGCATCTTGAAAAGTGTCAATGTTAGGAAAGACTGAGAAGCTGTTTGTGTGATGACAAGGTGATGTCTAGATACACACTGGTGTTCTGTGTGAGGTCTTTGAACAGACAAAGGTCACTACTGCAAAAACCTGAAAGACTGAATCAACTCTATTACTGGTAGCACTGAGTCAATGTTGATAATAGGCATGGCCAAATATGGAAAATGTCATCACTAAGAAAGCTTGGTAAAGCAATGTGAACCTCTTCATATTAAAATGAAATAATCTGAAATTACTCACAATTAAGCAATGTACTAAAAATATCAAGGACTATGTTACTTAGTAAATACAAGTCATAACTTCTTCAGATAATGCCATAATTCTTGCAAAATTTAGCTATTGGACTAAGACAGCAAAATCATTTTTTAATAAATGAAATTCTAAAATCAACCTGGTATATGATATTAAACATGAAATGTAAGATTTGACATTTTGATATGTCCAGAAATAACCAAGAAATAGCTATCTTTTGCTTCTTTTCTTTTGTTGTTTCAGTAAATTTGTAGTTTACAGAGTGCAGGTTTGTTTTGTTTACTTTAATAAAATAATTTAGTATTACATTATGCAATAAACATTTTAGATAAAAACTTCAAATAAATCAGGTTTCCTATCAACAATATCATGTGGTTTTTTCATTTTCTTTACATTAAGAGTATGTATCAAGCTCATTGCCGAGGCATTTAGAAAAATATATATATTAATGACAAGTTATCTCCCATTCTACAATATTATGCATGGGGCAGCCATGTGTGTCACAGTTATCACATCATTATTAAACTATGTCATTATAGGGACATGAAGCGATGAGATATGAAATAACTGAAAGTTAATTTTGAATATACAATATTATAGAAATATACATGCTTATTATTTACTCTTTGGTAGGAATTTGTTAGCAAAATAAATATGAATTGTTGCTTAAATTATTGTGAATGGAAACAATTTTCAGTTGCAGGATGTGTTGAAAAAGCAAATCTTGTATTTTACTTTAAAAATAATACATCAGAATAGCAGAAGCTATGACAGAAAAAAGTAATCCTGTTCAACTTCTGTCAGCATCAATTCATTCTTTCATTTATTGGAAAGCTTGAGGAATGTTTAGTAAAATGCTGACAAGTGGACTTTAGAGAATCTAATAAATGCTTTTTTTTTTCTTCCTGGGTAAGTGGAGACAGAAAGGTAATTATAGCACCTCAAAGTATAGCCCTCAAATTAAAGCACAACTTAAACATATTTAAAATGTCTCCCTTTAAGCTCACCTTTCTTGCTGCTTTTTGATTTTGTGATGGTTCATCCATATTAATGTATCTAATGGCAGACACCCTGAAAAGGTGAGAGTGAATTCCCTTCTTTGACATATCAGCAGAGGACGATGGCACAAAGCCCGTCTTTCAGTGTGTATCTGCATGGACTCCAGGTCTGTGAGAATGATATATACTTCTACTTTATGCCTGCAAGATTCAAAAGGCCTTTTCAAATATTCATGTCTTTTTTTCTCCTTTTATTCTCTCCTGGTACGTGTTATGTGCTGAGAAGAATGTCAGAGTCTCAGGAGTTTTATTTTAAGTTTTATTCTTGCCCGAGGGAAAAAATATATTGAAAATTTGCTGGTCAAAGCTGTTCACATTTTCTCATAACATGTCTAATAATTGCAAAGCAGTTTGTTCAAATGCTTACGGCAGGCTGTGCGTAGTTACTATGATAGACTGAGGGTAGTTATTGGGCAATGCCTAACAATGAGTTGGGGACACTGGCTATAACCACGCCTTATGCTGCCTTCTACAGCCACAGTGAAATTAAAGGAGACATCAACATGAAAGTTCAATTTTAATTCATGACTGAATTTTGATTAGTTTTCTCTGATATGATTTCAACTAAGGTCATAACTTTCTTGTGTATCAAGCTAATAGGATTCTTATTGTCCAGGCACTATTGCCATTCCACACACTCTAACAAACTAGTGCAGTGCTAATAAGAAACCCCACAACACAGCACCTCACCCCAAAACACTGGGGTGAAAAGTAACTGTGTTTTCAGTATTTACAGTCATACTACTTTTATTTTTATGTTTTTGAGAACTTTAAACATATGCTCATGGAGTTTGCTACTCATATATCCTCTTAATCTCTTTGATTTCTGAATGCACTTAAATTTTAAATTTCATCAGCTTCTGAGACTCATCTTCCTCTACATCAATCAGAGAAAAAAGTAGAGGAAAATCACCAGATGGTGCGAAAGTCATTTAGAGAATGTTAGTCAATTAACCTTTACATAATAATTATGAATTAATAACTTTTTCTCCTTAATAAAAGCTATGTGTTTAGATAGCTTCAGGGAAAATGTTAGAGGAAGGAGAAATAAAGTTACAGTACAGTGATTCATTATATTATAATAAAATAGAACTATGGCTTGAAGGACTTAGAATTTTTATGAATTACTGGACATGAAGTAGAAAGAGGGAATTAAACTGATTATTTCCCAAACATTAAAAATATAGGCTTTATTTTGAGTGAAACAAATAACATGCCAACCTTTCCTTTTCACCAAAACAGTCAAACCTGGATATAGCATGCATTAAGAAATGTCATTAAAAACAATTTAACCAGTGCACTGACTACCTAGCAAGCTGTCTATATTAACATGAGAAAGTATTCACTGGGAATCAAAATATTATCCATTTATGTAAAAACACCTTTTGACATGCAATGGAAGCAAAACCTCTGGATACACATTCTCTCTTTCAGATTTTCAGAGGGAATTGTAGCTGAGTGATTAGGGTAGCATTTGGTCCAACAAATAAGCTGAAAATTTTGTAACAAGTGGTAGAGTAATACATATTAATTCTGAACAGATTGACACTATAATTTGGGATAAAACCAATAACGATTATGGAACACTGTGTTAGTCAGGTCTGATGAGCTGGAACAGATGTGTCCACCTGTCTGGCCAGCTTTCTGTCACTTGGGATAGTTATATGACTGCAGCCCATCACATTCATTCTCTGGAAAGATGTATGGCCTATGAAAAGAGAGAAGTTTGAATGAAGGATCATTCTTTGTTCTCTTTTGTAAGAATCAAGGGCAAAGATACAAATGAAAAAACTGAGACTAAGTAAAAAGGAAACTCCAGACTGTGTAGTAAGGAGGCCACTTGTTCATTTCTCAGCCACAGAGACTTCTGAAATTATCACACAGAAACTGTATTAATTAAATCACTGGTTGGCCCATTAGCTTTAGCTTCTTATTGGCTAACTCTTACATATTAATTTAATCCATTTCTATTAATCTGTGTATTGCCAAGTGGCTGTGATGTACTGACTAAAGTTCTAGTGTCTGTCTCCAGTGGGGCTACATGGCATCTCCCTGACTGTACCCTTCTTTCTCCTAGCATTCAGTTTAATTTTCCCAGCCTAGCTAACCTCTGCCCTGCTATATGTCCAAAGCAGTTTCTTTATTCATTAATGGTAATCACAGCATACAGAGGGAAATCCCACATCAGATCTGTGATGAGAGAAAACTTAGGATGCTTCATACAGTGTTTTCTTTAGGTCAGAAGTATGCACTACATTCTCAAACTCTGAATTTCCTGACAGCATCAGATTCTTCGTGAATCCATTCAATGTAAGGTGATATCTCAATGCTAAAATTAGTGTAGGAAAAAGGAGAACAAACTTTAATATCATAATATGTGTGTCAAGGAGGCACTCTGTATAGCCAGCTCCAGGTACGATACAGCTAGTGAATATATTTATTTTTGAAGTTACAGGAAAAGGGGTTTTTGACAATATTTTCCCAAGGTATAGAGCTCATACTGTGTCTTTGTGCATAACTTAAAATTAAAAGGCAGAATGAATTGCTGTAGGAAATCCTTTAGCCTTTTAGTTACCCGCCTACTTGGGTGTGGCCTCTGATACTATAAATGCCAATGTAAAGCATGCACCTGCCCTTCTTCTGGATGCTGGATTCAGTTGCTGTTTTCCCATTTGAGCAGAGGACTGTGATCTGCGAGTCTATTCCCTAAATAAATAACCCTTTATTGTACTCAGTTCTGAGCTAGTGTGGGATTTCTTTTTAGTGTCCGTCTTCATCTGGCAACCCACGTGGGGCCCAACTCCACACCTATTATGTGGACTTATCCAAAAGGCCCACAAACAGTCCACAGCCAAGAAGATCTCACATACCTGCCTGCCTGACTTGTTTTCACCTACTAAGTGGGTTTTTGTTGTTGTTGGTGTTGTTTGTTTGTTTGTTTTTGTAAAACCCCCACCTCAGCAGAGCTAAGTACATGCTGCAACTTGGAAATTTCCCTAGCTCGTGCACATTTAGCCCCAACCAGGGCCGCATTCCCTGCTGTTTGGTGACTTGAGCAGCTTCCAGTTTGTGTTCCCTGATCATGAGATCTGACCCCTTACACCACGTATGGAGTTGATTTGACTGTTTTTGGCTTGTCAAGCAAATCATATATGTCAGTATTTGACCAGCACCAAGGTAGAAGGCTGAATCTGTGCAGTACTGTTCATGCCACCACAGGTTGTGTTGCCAGTCGAGACTCTGTAACAGCAACATCTGCTGGATGATAAAGATTATTGCACCTAAAACAATTTACCTGATATCAAAACTCAGGTAACTATTTGATTAATGAATAAATCAATAAATTTGAAAGTTATATAATTGAAGACAACATTAACATGCAAAATTTTAATAACCTTTTTGCTGATACTATGGATTGTATTTTGCAAGGCTTATATGGTTACTGTGATACATTCATTTATTGGATATTGGGACTAAGTTTTTTTCTTTGTATTATATCCTAAAGAATATGGTTTGATAACAGAGCCAAGAATGAGGCACTTTTAGAAATGATACAGTCTCTACGGACTAGTAATGAACAGCTAGCTGGCATGATTAATACCATCTAAAATCAAAAGTTACCTGAAAAAAATTAATAATATTGAAAAGGATAACATTGATTTGACAGACAAAATTCAGTACTGAGAAATTATGTGAAAAATTCATACTGTTGAATTTGATGATCAAAATCTGTTAAAAAGTTTTGATAGGTTAGCGGATAGAGTATTTTTCCAGGAAGGTAATCTGCACATTATCCAAATAATGTCCAAGGATGAGATCTTATCTTTAAAGGAAAATCTTCAGACCTTGTAATCAGAATGTGCAGAATGAGGATGAGAGGCTAGGTCCCTCAATGAAATCACTAGAAATATATACAGGCCAGGAGATCCAGGCTTTACAAAAGACAGTAGTAAAAAAATTTGAAATTATTGAGGTTAATTGAGGTTGAGGAACAGGGAAAGAAGGTATAAGGACAGGATCGAACATCACCAGTAGCTGTCAGAGATGACTTACCCAGGGTTTTGCTTCCTACCCTGTAATCTACTATGACAAAGCATTAAGTTCTAAATGCCGAAAAAGATCCAAAGAAGATAGATGGATACTTATAGAAATGAATGATCTAAAAGAAATTAAGCAAGCACTACTATCTTATGGTTTGCATTCAACATTTGATAGAGAGATGGTAAAGATATGGACTTCTAACAATAAGGCTACCCTACATGACTGGCTTCAAATACTTTCAGCACTCCTAGATAATTAGCCCCAACTGCTGTGGAAATGTTATTTGAGAGAAGAGGCAAAAATTTAAGAACAAAAGGAATAAGCAAAATGACTTGAGACTTCCCAAGAACAAATTCTGGGCAAGGGCACTTATGCTGACCTACAGGCTAGAGCTCTTTATGATGAACAAATCTTGTCCCTATGCCACAAATCAGCCTTAAATGCTTGGGACAGGATTCAAGAACAAGAAAAATGAATTGAATCATATACCAGGGTTAAACAGGGGCAGAGAGAACTCTTTAGTGACTTTTTCTACATTTTAACTAAGGCTGTACCAAAAGGAGTAACAGACCCAGTTGCTAGATGAGTACTTATTGAATCTCTGGCTTTTGAAAATGCCAGTTTAGAATGCAAAAAGATACTTGGTCATTTAAAGGTTAGATTAGCACCAATGGATAAATGGATCCTGCATACAATGAACATTGAGAAATTTGACTATAATACTGAATCTTCAGTAGGAGAAGCAATTTCCAAAGGGATGAGGGGACATCAAAATTCCAAATTTTTAATTGTGGCCAAAGAGGACATCTGAGAAGGGATTGTAGACAAGGAATTCCTAGAAATAATGTCTCCCCTGGTAATGGCAACAATAAAAAGTATCAATCTTTTGGATTATGTAGAAGGTGTGGCAAAGGCCGACACTGGACCAAACGCAGATCAACAAAAGACAGACAAGCCAACCCTATACAACTGGGAAACTCCTGGGGGCTTCCTGCAGGCCCCCAAGTCAAAAGTGGTCCAGTCATTCCCAGTCACTGTGGAGGACACATCTCACCAGGAAAATTAAAAAATCCTGAGATTTTCTGTAAAATGCCACACTGTTCTTGATGATGGAATAAACATGGAAGATGAATCAAAACTTCCAATAGGAAATAGAAAATGTATATTATGACCAACTTCTATAGATGATCAAAGGGCAAAGCTAAGAGTGCATATAAGTGGAATTGTAATTGTGGGTTTGATAGACATGGGTGTGGACGTGAGGATTACTACTTCAGAATCTTGGCATCCAAATTGTTCTCTTCAAAGGACGGATGTTCAATTCCAAGGAATTGGAACCCTATATCAAGTGAAACAAAGCATGAGATGGGTTGTATGCATATGGCCAGAAGGACAGAGAGGAAGGCTAATATTGCAGTGATTTTATGGGGTTGTGACTGGCTACAGCAATGAAAAACCCAGATTAACATTCCTGGAGTTCCAGCAACTCATATTTCTGGAAAGGCTGTTATAAGCAATTATACACAAATGTGAGCAGCTATTCAGGCTGTACAAGAACACAAAGCAACTAGCGAACCTTTAGTTGTACCAATAGCCCTACCTTTAATATGGTTAACTGAGAAACCAATATGGGTTAAACAGTTGTCTTTAACAGAAGACAAACTGAAGACTTTAGAACAGCTGGTACAGGAGCAACTAGATGCTCACCATATTGAAGAATCAACTAGCTCTTAGAATTCTCCTGTATTTGTTGTTAAAAAAGAAATCTGGTAAATGGAGAATAATGATAGTTCTAAAAGTTGTCAACAAAATAATTCAACTTCTGGGCCCTCTACAATCTGGAATTTCTCTGCCTTCTCTATTACCAAAAGGTTGGCCTCTTAGGGTTAGTGATTTAAAAGATTATTTCTTCACTGTACCTTTACAAGAAAAGGACAGATAAAAGTTTGCTTTCACAGTACATACTTACAATAATTCTCAGTCCACTAGGAGATACTAGTGGACTATCCTATCACAGGGAATGCTAAAGCCCCACCTGTTGCCAATACTTTGTAAGTTAGCCATTGGAAATAATACATAAAAATTTCCTAAATCTATAATTTATCATTACATGGATAACATTTTGCTATCTGATTCAAATGTCGATACTTTAGAAAGAATGTATGAAGAAATAAGAAAGTTTTGCCTAAATGGGGATTAAAAGTTACTCCTGAAAAATACAGAGAAGAAAATCTTTCAATTACCTAGATTATAAAATAAGTTTACAGAAAATTATAACACAAAATCACAACTTAGGAGAGACTGATTATGTACTCTTCATGACTTTCAAAGATTGCTAGGGGACATTTCCAGTCTATGACCAGCTGTTGGGATAACATCTGATCTAATAGTTCATTTAAACAAAACCTTAGATGGTGACAAGGACTTTAATAGTCCCAGAGAATTAACATCTGAAACACAAAGTGAATTGATTGTTGTTGAAGATAAATTATAGGAGGCATATGAGGATAGGGTGAATCCAAATCTTAATTGCATTTTAGTCATATTTCCTTACATAATTTATCCTACAGGAATTTTAGTGCAAAGGGAAGATGTTATCTTAGAGTGGTCTTTTTACCACATAAACCAAGTAAAATATTAAAAACTTATGTGGAAAAGTCTCTGAATTAATTATAAAAGGAAAATTGAGACTTTGTCAACTAGCAGGTATAGACCCAGCAGAAATTATGGTGCCTTTTACTACTGATGAAATTTAAAAATTATGGGAAGACTATGAACCTTGGCAAAGAGTTTGTGCTAATTTTTTAGGAGAGATTAATAGCAATTATCTCAAAAGTGATAGAATTAACCTTATAAAGTGAACTACTTGGATCCTTCCCCATATTGTATGGGACACACCAATAACTTGAATCTGTGCATTCTATAGTGATGCAAATACATCAGGAAAGGCAGTTTACCAATCAGAAGATTTAAAAAAAATTTGAACAAAGCCCTTATAATTCTGTCCAAAAGGCAGAATTTTATGCTATTCTCATGGAATTAAGTGATTTTAAAGGAACTCTTAATATAGTTACAGATTCACTGTACCAGGAGTGAGTGGGCTGCTGGTCATCCCAGCTGCCCATTTCTGTTAATCTGTGTATTATCACGAGGTTGTGGCTTACCAGGAAAAATTCAGCATGTCTGATTCTGGCCTCTCCATGGTGGTTCTCTGACTCTGCTTTCTTCTTCCCAGCATTAAATTCTGTCTTGTCTGCCTACCTAAGTTCTGCTCTATCAAGCTAAACAGTTTCTTTATTAATTCATAATTAATCAATACATAAACAGAAGGACCTCCTACACAATTTCCCCTTTTCTGTTTAAAAAGGAAAGAAAGGCTTTAACTTTAACATAGTAAAATTACATACAACAAAACAGTTATCAAGCAAGAATTACAGTTATGTTATTTATATCTATTTTAGCTTTTACAATAACAAAGGAAAACTATATTATTACTATCTATTCTTCAACTCCATCAAAGACTCCAGAAGGATATTTTACCTAAGTAAATATTACCTAAGTAAACAGAAAGTGCATTGTAAGCAACTTCCAAAACTGTAGAAATAACATCTTGCTACCTGGACAGTTACCCAAAGTTCTTCTATACCACTGGGGCATCCACATTTGGCCTTCAGGCTAATAGTATCCAGAAGACTTTTCCATGAACCTGGAAATTTCAAAGACAGTTCAGTCACTTTCTTCTGTGTCCTGCAGAGTGTCTCACAGACTCTTTCATGAAACAGGAACCCCAAAGGATCATCTCACCTTTAGGCAAATTCAGCAGTCATCTCTCTGCGGGATCTTCATTTCCAGTTTCTGCATCAGTCCAGGCAAGAGCAGTTTCTTGCCCAAATGGCTAACCAACTCCATAAGGAGCCTTTTCGATGCCCCTCTTCCTCTTGAAATAGATTGGTGCTGCCAGGAGCAGATGTGTCTCATTGTCATGAAAAGCCCTATGTTATTAAAACATTTTAAATGCCATATTCTGTAGTTTTTGAAAGATATGAAGAATGCCTATCTGAAATATATCTATGAACATCTAGAAAATCTAACTTGACTAATAGAGTCAGCTCTATTGTGGTGCGTGGGTGGAGTGCGAGGCCTGCTCTCCCCAGTGCTGTAGCTGGTGAGGGGCAGCTCTCCTGCTCTTATGACCTTAGGGTCAACTCTCAGGTGTAGGGGGTGAGAGGACATCTCTCCCCTGCTCATGCTCCAATATGGCAGATGAAGGGTGAGACCAGATCTCCTATGCTCGTATTCTCATGCCGGCTGACATTTGCCCCCATCAACAGGGTCAGCTCAGCTGTCCTGCCCAGAGGAGGTACAGGTACCACTTTTCTGAGTGTTGGGATTGGTAAAGGGAAGGGTCACCTCCCTTTCCACCTGAAGGTGGTAGGCGTGAGGGAAGTTAGCATCTTTCCCTTGCTCCCACTACTACACTGCCGACAAGGGAGTGGAACCAACTATGCCCCTCTCCTGCCCTTAGATCTGATTCACTGGTGCCGCTGTTTATAGGGTCAGCTCTACTGTTGTGCCCAGGTAAGATGCAGGGCTCATTTTCCTGAGTGCTTCAGTTGGTGAGGGATTAGATCACATCCCCGACCTGCTGCAGCTGATGAGGGGCAAGGTGAGACATCTTTCCTTCATCACATGGCAGGTACAACTTGCTGGTCCACTTTCATACCTTCAGGTCAGGTCACCGTTGCCCCTATGAACAGGGTCAACTCTTGTTAAGCTTCCCAGGTGAGGTAGCACTGTCTCTCCTGAGTGCTTCAGCTAATGAAGGCAGAACCAGTTGTCCCTAGTGTCACAACCAGTGAGGGGGTAGGGCTAACTTCATACAGCCCTATATTCTTGGTCTTTGCTGGTATCAGGAACCACAGACATCAACAGAGACCCTGGAGACATCAGGGCCATGAACCCAGACATGGGCCCCAGTAGCATACCAGTCCCAGATATCACCATGGTCCTGGATGGCAAGCAAGCCACCCATGTCCACCCTCTCAGTACTTTCATCTCTTCAGATACGCCTCTGTTCACAGGACATGAGCCAGTCTTTTTCTATATATCTCTCTTTCCCATATCAAACCATACATTCGTTCACTGTAATAATGACTGTCTACCTGGCATCACATGTGGGGCTCCTTATCCTGTTCAGTTTGTCATGGCTGTAGGCAGGACCCTGCTTCATCCTCAGAGCCCAGGGCTATCTGCCCCAGGCCAGCTTGCAGGTCTCACCCTGCTCAGTCTCTCCTCTCATGGTGCTGGGCATGACCCTCTTTCCAAGAATCATAATGGATCCTGACTGTCTTGCTCCAGAGGCCTTGCTTGTCCTCTGGGATCCTCCAAATCTAGAAACACCAGATGGTCTTGAAGAAAAATCGGAGAAAAAATGAGACATGATGTATTTGTTATGTAGTAAGTTTTGTTTCTTTACATTTGTTGTTATATGACATTCAAACTTAGTTAAATAGACATGATGCTAACAACCATAATGTAAAGACTATAGTGTCATGAAGTCACATAGCCAGTAGATTGTATTAGAGGTTGGAAGTAATTTATGTTTTAAAAAAATCAGTAGCTTTCATTTTTTTTATTTATTAGCTGGGAGTGTTTTAATAAATGCTGATACATTGGGCCTCAGTTCTCAGCTCCTACTCCCTCAGGAATGTGATCTATTTGACCTGAGATAGGTCTAAGTATTGATTTTTATGACTTTTTCCTGACATAACATTCTGAAATCAGAGTTGAAAAGTCAAATGTTGATTTTTTTATTTCTAAATTAGGCTAAATACAGCCATCTTTTATAGAAATGAGTTTATATGACACAAAAATTTAAATAAAAATATCTTCACAAATAGGGTGAAATATATTATGACTGTTTCAGATTCTGTTCTTCATTAAGTGATGTAATAGTAGCTAGGAAGAACTCCCAGGGACCACCTAATTGAATCCCTGGGATTCAGAAAGGAATGTTTCATAAGGAAATAAAGTTAAAACTTTTGGAAAGAAATATGAGACTTCAAGGTTAACGTCTATAGTAGAATGTATCAGTACTCCATTCTTTCTTACAGACAAAATTACTCTATCTTATAGCCATACCGGAAATACCCTGTTACATATACTACATGGTCCAAATGGTAATCAATTTCCCAAACAGGCAAAGATTTAGAGGTAGAAGACTATGTTTAGGAGCAATGGGGAAAATGGGTAAGAGCCAAAAAGCACTGGAGTTTCCTCTATGGTGTTAAAGGTATGTCAAGTTGATAGTTGAATCTATCTATGAATGTAGTTAATGACATAGTTCAAATGACTAAATTGTATTGGCATATAAACTATATCTCAGTATTGTCCTGAAAAAAGTAGGATTTCATGACTAAGTTTTAAAAAGGTAGGTGTGTAAATGTATGACAAGTTTGTCAAATCGAGGAACTGAGGACAGCTGACACATGCATATAGCAGAAAGTAAGCTAAAACGAGATAGTCACAGTCAAGAAACATGTGTGGGTCTTGAAATTACTTTTAATTTTGTAAAATATGCATGTAATACAATCAGTTTACCATTGCAAAACTTTAAAATCATTTTGAGAATTTAATTTTGATCATACCTCTCCTTCCGTCACTTAAATTCTTCTATGATCCTCTCTACACTCATTGCAACTACCTGTCATTGTTTTTCCTTTAAATCACCCATCAACTCAATATTGTGCTGGCCATATACTTCCAGGTGTGAGGCTATCCACTGGAGCATGGTTGACCTGCCAGGGGCCATATTCTTAAATCTAAACGGACTCACCCTCCTCCTGCTAGCTGGTATTAGCTGTCCACATCTTGGCAGTTAGGGGTTAGGGCTTATAACCTCTTCCAAGTCCATGCTAGAATATTGACTTCCTTATCTTGTACAGGCTTTGATTAAGTAGTCACAGCTGCTGTGAGTTCAGGCATGCAGTATGTGCGTAAGACACTCTTTCACTATCCTCCATCCCGAACTCTGGATCTACGAATTTTTGCACTACCTCTTCTACGATGTTCCTAAACCTTGGGGAAAGGGCGTGATACCAATTTCACATTTGTGGCTAGGTGTTCCATAATCACTTCTCTGCAGTTACACCATTCATGTGTTCCTGCATTAATCATTGTCTACTGAACAAAAAAAAAAAAAAACAAAAACAACAACAACAAAAAAAACAACTCCTCTGATGATGTCAGAGATCTTCACTAATCTATTGGTAGAAAAATACAAATCAGACAGCAGTTTGAGAGTGGGTTCATTTCACTTAGGAAATGATAACAGTAGTAAGCTCACCTTTGAGGCTGTGAGCTCAGAAGTCATGAGTTCTTGGCCAGAGTGACAGTATCAAGAATGTATTTCCTGCTGTGGAGTAGGCCTTACTTCCAATCAGAAAGGGGTTGCTAACCATCGTAACATTCATGTCACTATTGCACATGGGCACATCTTGCCATGGGGGTCATTATTGTAGTTCTCAGGCAGTAAAACTGTTGATGTTTTTCTCCTGAAGCTTGAATAACACCTTCTAGGATTATGAGAGTTAGCCAGCAGGAAGGAAGATTTCTGTCCAATGCCCACTTCATTTCTTCATGTTTTATGACCCAAATATGTATATTTTTCATTACTAAAACTCTATGATGTGAGGTTCTTGTAGATAACCAAAAACAACATCAATAGTCTATTATTCTGGTGTTATTTAGGATACTTCTGATTAACAACTTGTGGTGTACTCTCTTATCCAGTGCTATTTTATCCAAATAAAAGCTGGGCTTTTTATTTGGTAACCTATGATTTTTTAGATGTACATATTACACTTGAGGGGACTAACCTTTTGAAAATTTATTTTAGACTAATTTATCCTGTGTGAGTATGATGTATGCACATGTATGTGTATTCCTGTGGGTGAAGGTCAGAAGATAATCTTGTGTATTGGTCCTTCCACCTTATTTAAGAGAAACTCTTTCTTATTCATTATATTCCTGAAGTTTGATGGTCTGTGAAGGTCCAAGGATTTTTCTGCCCACTTTTCCTCCCATCTCTCTGTAGGAGCATGGAGATAACAGAGTTTGCTACTCTTTACATGGTTTCTAGTTATGGCAATTTGTGTTCTCATGCTTACTTAAGCACTGCTTTGACCTCTGAGTCTTTTAAGCCCCATAACATGCTTTATCTTGCAAGACAGGAACTTTATATCTGTCAAAAGACAGATCACAATTTGTCCCACCTGTTTAAACTTGGGAAGTACAAATTCAATATATTCTGAGATAAAATATGTCAACATGAGGCAGAGATTATTAAAAGTAATTAAATGAAAATTTGGAATTGGAAAAGATTATTATTGACAGAATCATAAGGCTTCAGTAATAATTAGAAGTTAGCAAGAGGATAGTAAGTGATGTTGAAGGTCAATAACTAGTAATTAGGAACTGTGGCTAGCAGAGAAAGAACGAAAAATTAAAAGGTCAGAAAAATGTAGTTGTCAAAGACGGGATTAGATCATTATATGCAGCCATATGTGTATCTGTGAGTAAGAAAAAGGAATGAGAAAGGGACCCAATCATGTTATGGCTAAAAGCTTCCCCCAAGAAGATAATTCTGATTAGAATAATATTGGCAAAAGGCTCGGGCTCACACTCTGGTGTTGAAAAACTGAAGGATGTGCTAAAAATTTCAAAGCTACAAGAGAATAAAAAACATTACGTACTACAAATGTCACATTTAGATTTTTTTTTTTGCTAATTTCTACTGAAAATAGTGGAGGCCATAAAAATCTATAAGCCAAAAAACTAAAGAGTCTCATTTCAAAGGAGCCATTTTTAAAATGTGAAATTATGCTGTACCAAGAAAACAGAAAAGAGAAAGAAAGAAAAGAAAACAAAGAGGAAGAAAGGAAGGAAGAGTAAATGAATTTTTTTCTGAAAGGCACACTTTACATAAATATGTAAGTTCATCATAAGAAATCAATAAACACAATTTCAAAACCACATAAAAACTTTGTTGAATTATTCAAAAAGTAATTATACAGAGACCTTTAAAAGACAGTATAATTGCATAGTTCTTCCTCTTAATTGAAAAATATGAGGCCTAAAACATGTAAATTGATAAAAATAATGACCTAAAACTACTCATTAGGAAGTTCTAGGTAATGTCACTAGGGAATAAGTCAGAGAAGAATTAACACCATGTTTACACAGAGGTTTCCAAAACATACAGAAGGAAGTAATGTTTTATTATTTATTATCTTATGATGCTATTTTTATGATGATCAAATTTCACACAAAGTTATTAAGGGGGAAAGCATGCAGAAAAGTATCCCCCGTATGTATTACAATATGTGCTAAAAGTACTCAAATACATTTGAACTAATATCACCAAGTAGAGAGATTTATGTATCACAGCCAAGTTAAAATTATTAGCAATGAAATGTTTGGTTGAATCTTAAATCCAATAGTTAATACATCATAGAGAAAATGAAAGAATATATTTATAATGTATTTCAATATATTCATAAAACTTTGTAAAATGCAGTATTATACATTGATTAAAAAAACTTAACAAGTATATAATATGTAAGATACTTTCTCCACATGGTGTAGGGCAGGTAAAAGAAATCTACAGGTAATATGGTTATTGGTACAAGGTTAAATGCTATACTTAAGGTCAAACACATGCTAAAGATGTCTGCTATTCCCACTTCTATTTAATTTTTTATAGGAAATAATGAATAAGGAAATTAAAGAAGAGAATAGAAGACATCTGGACTGTAAAGAAAGATGGAAACCACTATTATTTGACTATGTATTACATTGTATATGTTCTTGAATCTTTCTAAAATTTTATTATTTCTATTATTATTGCTGTTATAATTGATTTTACAGGTTGACTAAAGTTTGTTCCCCCTCTATCAACTCCTCCAAGTCTCTCTCACCAATCTTCCCTGCCAACCACTCCCTTGTTTCTATTCAGAAAAGGGAAGGCCTCCCAGGTTTATCAACCAAACATGGCATATCATAGGTACCTCCCCTTTTGTTAAGGCTGAATAAGGTGAACCATTCTGAGGACTAGGGTCCCCAAAGCCAGCAAAAGAGTAAAAGATAACCCCTGCTCCCGCCGTTAGGAGTCACACAAGAAGACCAAGCTACACAACTTTAAAATATGTAGAGGGTCTAGATATGACCCATGACAGCTTCCTGGTTGTCAGTTAAGTCTCTGTGAGTTTCTATGAGCCCTGGTTAGTTGATTGTGTGGTTTTTCTTGTGGTGTCCTTCACACCTCTGAAACAATCCTTTCTCCCCCTTTTCAATAAGATTCCCTGAACTCTGCCTAATGTTTGGCTGTGTGCCTGCATCTGTTTCCATCAGTTATTGGATGAAGCCTTTGATGACAATTGGGTGAGGCACCAATCTGACCACAGGAGAGGGCCAATTCAAGCTAAATATCACCTATTGCTAGGAGTAATAGCTAAGGTCAATCACCCATGCAATTTCCTCAGAGATTCCATTGCACTGTACCCTGAAATGCTCCCCACTCCCAGTCATCTCTTCCAGTACTCTTCGCCTTCATCCTTCTCACCTGTTCCCTCCTATTCCATCCACACATACAGAAAGATCACTCTCAGAATCTATTCTGTTTCCTTTTCCAGGAAGATTGAAGCAATCCCCATGAGTTCTCTTTGTTACATGGCCTATCTGGGTCTATGAATTATAGCATGATTAATCCCATATTTTATAACTAATTTCTAGGTCTGGGTTACTACAGTCAGGATGATTTCTTCTAGTCACATACATTTGCCTGCAAATTCCATCCTATCTTTGTGTTTAACAGCCGAGTAGTATTCCATTGTATAAACATGTGGTATTTCTTTACCCATTCTTTGGCTGTGGGACATCTAGACTGTTTCCACTTTCTGGCTCCTATAAATAAAGCTTCTATGCACATAGTAGAGCAAGTGTCCTAATAGTAGGATGTGATGTTCTTTGACTATATGCCCAAGAATGGTATAGGTAGGTTTTGAGGTAGGTTGATTCCCAGGTTAGAGAAACTGCCTTCCAGTTGCTGGATATTATGAATGGAGCTGCTATGTACATAATAACGCAAGTGTCCTAGCTGTAGAATGTCCTTAGGTAGATGCTCAAGTGTCCTAGCTGTAGAATGTCCTTAGGTAGATGCTCAAGTGTCCTAGCTGTAGAATGTCCTTAGGTAGATGCTCAAGTGTCCTAGCTGTAGAATGTCCTTAGGTAGATGCTCAAGTGTCCTAGCTATAGAATGTCCTTAGGTAGATGCTCAAGAGATGTATAGGTGGGTTTTGAAGTAGATTAATTCCCAGTTTTTAAAGAAACTGCCATATTGATTTCCAGAGTGGCTGTACAGGTTTGCTCTACCCACAAGGGAGGAGAATTCCTATTGCTCTACATCCTTGTACAGCTCTGTTGTCACTTGTGTTTTTGATCGTAGCCATTCTGACAAGTATAAAATAGAACTCAAATTGGTTTGAGTTTTATTTCTCTGATGGTTAAGGATGTTGAACATTTCTTTAAGTGTTTCTTGGCCACATGATATTCTTCTATTGAGAATTCTGTTTAGATCTGCACCTCATTTTTAATGGATTATTTAATTTTTTGAAGTCAATTTTTTGAGTTCTTTATTTATTTTGGAGATTAATCTTTATTCAGATGTGGGCTTGGTGAACATCTTTTCCCCTTTGGTAGGCTGCTGTTTTTTTTTCTATTGACAGTATCCTTTGTTATAAAAAAGATTTTCTGTTTCATGAGGTTCAATTTATTAATTGTCCATCTTAGCTCCTACTCTATTGATTTTCTGTTCAGAAAGTTGTCTGATATGCTTATGCATTCAAAGCTATTTCCAAATTTCTCTTTATCAGGTTCACTATATCTGGATTTATCCTGAGGTCTTTAATTCACTTGAATTTGAGTTTGTAAAGGGTGATAAATATGGATCTATTTGCATTATTCTACATGTTTTTATTTAGTTAGACCAGCATCATTTGTTAAAGACACTTTCTTCTTTTCCATGGTATAATCTTTGTTTCTTGCCAAAATTCAGGTGTCTATAGGTGTGTGGATTATGTCTGGGTCTTTGATTAGATTCAATTTATCCATCAGTCTTTTTTTGCCAATACCATGTGATTTTAAATTACTATAATTCTGTAGCATAGCTTGAAATCAGGGATGGTGATACTTTCAGAAGTTCTTTTATTGTGCAGGATTATTTCTGCTACCTAGCTTTTGTTTTTGTTTTGTTTCTTCCAAATGAAGTTGAGAACTGTTCTTTTAAGGTCTGCAAAGTATTGTGTTGAATTTTTGATGGGAATTTTATTGAATCTGCAGATTGTTTTTGATAAGAAGGCCATTTTAATATGTTAATCTTAATGATCCATACGTATGGATGATATTTCCATTTTCTGATATCTTCTACAATTTCTGTCTATAAAGATTTGAATTTCTTGTCATAAAGTTCTTTCACTTGTTGGTTAGAGTTACACCAGGATATTTTATATTATTTGCAAAGGGTGTGGTTTCCATGGTTTCTTTCTCTACCCATTTATCATTTGTACATAGGAGGGATACTGATCCTTATGGCAAGTTACTCCACTGAAAGTATTTATCATCTGTAGGTGTTTCCTAGAGGTACTTTGGCTTCTTCTTGCCAATTTTGCATCCCTTTGATCTTTAGTTGTCTTATTGCTTTAGCTGAAACTTCAAGTTCTATATTGAATACATTTAGATAGAATGGATAGTCTTGTCTTCTTCCTAATTTAGTGGAACTGCTTTTAGTTTCTCTTCCTTTAATTTGATTTTGTCTTAAAGCTTGCTGTATATTACCTTTATTGTATTTGGGAATGTTGCTTGTATCCTTAATTTCTTCAGGTCTTCTATCATGAAAGAGTCTTGGATTTTGTCAAAGGGTTTCTTTTGCATCTAATGAGATGATCATATGGATTTTTTTTCATATGTTCATATGGGAGATCACATTGACAGATTTTCATATATTGTAACATTCCTGTTTCTCTGGGATGAAGATGACTCATTCATGTTTGTAGTGATATTTTCTTTGTGTTTTAACAAATAAAACTTGCCTAAAGATCAGAGTGCAGAACTAAGCCACTAGAGGCAGGTAATGGTGCCACACACCTTTAATCCCAGGACTCAGGAAACAGAGGCAGATAGATCTCTGTCAGTTCAAGTTCACCCTGGGCTGCACGAGATTGAATCTGTCTAAAATTTGGAAATTTTGAAGGGAGGAATTAGTTAAGAGAGAAAGTATTTTCCCATGTTAAAAATGGGAAACATGCCAGGTGGTGGTGGCACATGCTTTTAATCCCAGCATTTGGGAGGCAGAGGCAGGCGGATATCTGTGAGTTTGACACTAGCCTTGTCTACAAGAGCTAGTTCCAGGATAGGCTCCAAAGCTACAGAGAAACCCTGTTTCAAAAAAACAAAAAAAAAAAAAGGGAAACACACTTATGATAAAGTTAGGTCTGTGTATGATTGCCCAATGCTTGATTTAAAAATGTAACAATTAAATGAAGGGAAAATCAATATAAATGGGATTGTCAAAATGTTAATTATCATTTTGATAATATTTTTTGGGTTGATTATTTTTGGTCTACATTTTAAATGTTGTTTGGTATGAATTCCAAGATATCTGCCTTAGAAAAACTCAATAAAATATATCATAGATATATTTACATCCAGATAGTGGAATTTAAAGGAGAACCAAATTTAGCTTTGCATTATACATTTAAAGAGGAATAGCCTATGATTTTTCAAATATCAAACCTTAATATATTTAATAATCTTACAGAAATTGCCAAATGATAGATATCCCAAGACTTTGTAAGAGCTGATTGGAGTCCTGTGGCAATGTTAGATATATGAAGATTAAAGGAAGTGATAGTCTTATATGGTATGCATTCACCTTTTGTGGAGCAAATGTTAAACTCATGATCAACTTGTAATACAATTATCCTGAAGGACTGGAGAGCCTTGGTTGAAGCAATCTTGGAGCCTGGTCCACAATTACAATGGAGACCTTGTTGAAAGAAGAGGCTAAGGCCATTGAACAATGGATTAGAGCTGGAGGTACAGAAATGTTTCAATATCAACTTCTTGGAGAAGTAGATCATGCTAGAATAGAAAGGCAGTCACTATATGATGGCCACACCCCAGCTTTATGCCATGCAAGAGTTTTCAATGCTGGTGACAGAATTGAAGAAGAAGGAAAATGTTCACTGATTTCTTTCAAAGATTGACATCAGCAGTAAATAGAATAATACCAACTTCATAAGTTAGACAAATAATATTTGTATTGCTGGCTTTTGCAAGTGCTAATTCTCAATGCAAAATTATAATTAGGCCCTTAAAAACAAGATCAGCACCTTTGGAGAAATGGATCTGAAATACAATCAATATTGAATATCATGACCATGATGATGCTTGGATGAAGAGGTGATGTCCACAGTGTGAAAGAAAAATGAAAATGTCAAGTGTTTCAACTGTGGCAAACAATGTCATCTTAAAAGGGATTGTATACAGTGTTCGTAAAAACCATATTTTTATAAGCATAATCCAAAGAGAATGACCCTTGCTTCTGGATTATGCAGAAGGTATGGTAAAGGCAGGCATTGGATTAATAAATATAGGTTAACAAGGGACCTTCGATTTAACCCCTTGCCATTGGGAAATTCCTTGAGTGGCCTCTTGTAGGCCTATGTCAAATTCGGTTCAGTTGTTTCTTGTTGTCATGGAGGAGACTCCTTCCCAGAGCTATTAAAGAAACTAATGCCCATTTTAAGAAACCATTCTGCTCTAGATAATAGAACAGCTATCAAACAGGGGATGAAAAATTCAGGAAAAGCCATAAAGTGAGTATTTTGGCAAACTTCTATAAATGAACAAAGATCAAAATTAAAAATATGATTAAACAACATTGTCATTTAAGGTCTGGTAGACACAGGTATGGTTGTAACAATAATTTCACCAGAATCTTAGTATCCAAACTAGCTTCTGCAGGAGGTCAATGTTCAGCTTTTAGGGATTGGAACTTTATGTCAGGTAAAACAGAGCACAAGGTGAGTCAAATGTATAGGACCAGAATGGCAGAAAGGAAAACTAAAGCCATGTGTGGCTAACACAGCAATGCATTTGTGGGTGTATGATTTGTTACAGCAATGGAATACTCAGATTAACATTTCCCCAATCTTAGAAACAAACCATAAATTAACATATGTTTCTGGGAAAATATTGCAAGGTATTATAAAAAATAGTCACCAACAATTCATGTTGTACAAGAGCATGATACAACAGCTGCTGTTCTTTCAAAGGCAACAACAGCCATACCTTTAAAATGTTTCACATACAAACCTTTATGGATTGTGCAATGGCCTTTAACAACAGAGAAACTGCAGGCCTTAGAACAGCTGGTAAAGAAGCAGTTAAACACTCGCATATTGAAGAATCAACTGGTCCTTGTAATTCTAAATTTTTTAAAGTGAAATCTGTAAAATAGAGAATGGCAACAGATCTAAGAACTGCTATTAAGGTGGTTCATCTAGTGGGCTTTCTACAGACTGGCAATCCTTTGCCTTCTCTATCACCTAAAGGATGGCCTCTTATAGCAATTGATTTAAGAGATTGTTTCTTCATCATACCTTTACAAAAAAGAAGCTAGAGAAAAATTTGCTTTCACAGTGTCTACTTATAGCTTATGATTACATGGATGACATCTTATCAGCTGATATTAATATAGACACCTTAGAAAGAATGTTTGAAGGAATAAAGAAAATTTTGCCTTGTTGTGGATCGCAAATTGCTCCTGAAAATTATGGGAGGAGATTCTATTAATTATTTAGACTATTAAATGGGTTTACAGAAAATTAGATCATAAAAGGCATAAATTAGAAGAAATTGATTGTAGATTCTCTGACATTCAAAGATTCCTGAAGGACATTTCCTATTTATGTCCTACTTTTGGAGTAGAATGTGATGAGCAGAATAATTTGTCAAAACATTAGAAGGTAACACGGACTTAAATAGTCCCATGAAATTATCAGCTGAAGCTGAGAGAGAATTGGCTTTGGTGGAAAAGAAATCACAGAATGCACATGTAGATTAGGTAGATCTGATGCTTAACTGCATTCTGGTCATGTTACCCTCTAAGCATTTCCTACAGGAATTTTGGTGCAGAGGGTAGACATTATTTTAGAATTGATATTTTTACCACATAAACTGAGTACAAAATTAAAAACTTATGTAGAAGAGGTTTCTGAGTTAATTCTACAAGGAAAATCAAGCCTTCTTTCCTTAGCAGGATTAGACCCAGAAAAAATTGTGGTACCTTTTAATTATGATGAAAATAACAAACTATGGGGAGAAAGTGAACCCTCACAAAGAGTTTGCAATAATTTTTTTGGGAGAGATTAACAACAAATATCCCAAAAGAAAAATATTTCAACTTATAAAGGATACTGACTGTATCTTTCCTTGCATTGTATGTGAAACATCAATATCTAGAGCCCTTACATTCTGTGCTCATGCAAATAAATCAGGAAAGGCAGGATAAAAAACAAAAAGTTTAACTAAAGTGGATCTAAGTCCTTATGATTCTGCTCAAAAGTCAGATTTATATGCTATTTTCTCATTTACTAGTGGATTTTATGGAACCTCTCAACATAGTTACTGATTCACATTATGAAGAAAGTGGTTTTACATGTTGAAACAACTGTATTTATACCAGATGATACAGAATTGACTTTACTGTTTATTCAGTTACAAGAAATACTCAGGAATAGTAATCATCCCATATACATAACTCACATCCAGTCCCATATGGGTCTGTCAGGTCCTCTAACACAAGATAATAAAGAAATTGATCAACTATTGATTGGAAATGTGCTGGATGTCTCAGATTTTCATAAAAAAAATCATGTCAGCAGGCAGCAAAGGTATAAAAAATGATTTTTCCATTACATGCCAACACGCCAAGTAAATTATAAGAAGTCCTACTTATTTTTCCATAACGAAACACCAGTACCTGCAGAAAGTAACCAAAAGGATACTCAAAGGAATAAAATCTGGCACATGGATATATTCCATTTTGTAGAATTTGGAAAATCAAAATATGTATCAAACACAATATATACCTATTCAGGTTTTCAATGGGAAACAGCTTTGATTTCAGAAAGGGTTTGTTTTGTAATCACACATTTGCTTGAAGTTTTGGCCATCATGGTTATACCTGTACAAATGAAGACAGACAATGCTCCAGCATATGTATTTAAGAAAACAAAACAGCTTTTTGCTTATTATAATATAAAACATACTACAAGTATACCATATAATCATACAGGGCAGGCAGTTACAGAAAGATCAAATCGAACTCTAAAGGTTAAATGTTAAATAAAAATAGGGTAATAAAGACCCCCAAAATATACTGCAAAAATACTTTATTAACTTTGAATTTTCTAAATGCTAATGAAAGAGAACAACAGCTACAAAGAGAGATTGGATAGTAGATTAAACTACAGAATTAAATCAGTCAGTATGCTTTAAAGATGTACTGACCTCAGAATGGATACCAGGACATGTGTTACATTGGGGAAGGGATTTTACCTTTGTTTCCATAGGTTAAAAAAAGCTGTGAATACTATCAAAATTGATAAAAATTAGATTTGATCAAGAAAGAGTTCTTAATTAGAAGGATGATAGTTCATCAACCAGCATGGCCTATTAATCTGAACGAACCTATGAAACTAACAAATGCTTTTCATTTGATCAGATATAACTTGTCAAAAGGGAACCTCTCCAAAATTAGGGTTGGGGAAGTGTTTTGTTTCTGTCTTTTTAGTAGAATAAAGGCATCCAGGTAAGTAATCCAAAGATCACTGGACAACTGAGACATCTGAAGAAAAAGGACAAGTCATCCAGAAAAAATGTCTCAAGAAAAAGAATAAATTTTTTTGTTGGTATATCACATCTCCAACAGAATGACATTTCATAAATCTTTCCAAATATTTGTTTTTGCTATTCTCTACAGACATATAATGTACATGGTCTTTGTATACTTCCATTTCAATTTAAGATTAAAGCTGACTTTGGAGTTGGAGTTTGGCTCTCTCCTTTTCTATACCCAAGCATACTTATCAAAGAAAAATCCAAAATCTCTGTCTCATGTCAGAAGAGCCACATGATATGGTAGAGAAGATAAACAAGTTTTAAGGACTCCTTTATTGCCTCTAGCCTCATAATAATTTTGTTTTATATTTACTTTTTAACAACTTTTCTTAAAGTATAAGTTTTTCAAAATTTATAAGATTATATATATACATATACATATTTTAAACTTCTTGTCATGATATTAATGGTCATATCAAGTACTAACTAATTCTAGAAAAATTTTATTTACCTTCCTGTATGTGATCTTTGAAGTCTTTAAAAAAAGGATGGGGGGGTCCTACAACAATGACTCCATCAGGACTATGATAATACCACCAAGCATAATAGTACCACTGAAAGATTGGTTTTGGTCTATGAACTGCTCAGAAAAATTACAAGGTGGCTAGCTGAGATGATCCCTTCCCCAGGACTTGACAATTAACCCCTGATTTTTCTCTTCAGGACCTGCTGAAGGTGCCATCAACCCCAGACAGCAGGAAGTAAATTTGAAAACACAATGTCTACATTCCCAATATGTGGTGTGGGTGGTTTTTGCTCATTCATTTGGGGATATATATGTTATTATTGGTAGTGATTAGGAAAAAAAGCTGGACAAAGAATATTAAATTATTGGATTTAATAATTTTCTTGTTTGGAAAGAAAAAAGTGGTATATAGGTATGATAAAATACAAGGGTATATTATTGAATCTACTCTGAAAAGAAAAAGGAGGGATATGTAGAGATTAGATTTAAAAATACTGCTGACCACACTTTATAGATATGATAACATAAAAAGGTAGATTATTGGATCTACACTGAAACTTAAAAAAGGGAGGATATAGATGTGATAAAATTAAGGTAGAAATTGAATCTGATTTTAAATAGAAGCTACTAGTTTTAACTATTTTACATTTGATTGGATTTTTGTATATAAATTTTGTATGTTGGGCAGCAGAGGAGAGGGTGCCAGAACTAGCCTTGTCCCATAGTAACATTGATGAATATCTTGATCACCATTATAGAAATTTCATCCGATGGATGGAGATAGAGACAGAGACCCACATTCACATCAGAGCAATGAATTGAGCTCCCAAGGTGCAGTTGAAGAGCAGAAGGTGGGAGAAGATGAGTTAGGAAGTTAGGACCGTGAGGGGCTGGTCCACCTACTGAGACAGTGTGCCTGAACTAATGGGAGTGCACCAATCCAGCTGAACTGGGACTGAATGAGCATATGATCAAACCAGACTCTCTGAATGTGGCGGCAAAAGGGGGTGGATGGAGAAGCCATCAACAATGACACTAGGACCTATCTCTTCTGCATGTATTATCTTTTTGGGAACCCAGTCTTTTTTGGATGCACACTTTCCTAGGCCGGGAGGGAGGGGGGTGGGCCTTCGACTTCCAACAGGGCAGGGCACCATGCCCTCTTTCAAGGAAGAAGGGGGAG